>NHOP01001607.1:0-10483 GCA_018697155.1 Pyramimonas parkeae | reverse complement strand
TGCGAATCTGTGCTCGACACCAAGGTGTGGATATACCCCACTTGACAACAAGTAGGGGAAGCGCCCGTGGCTGGGCAGGGGAGAGCGCAAACTCTACCCTCCCGAACCAATCCCCCGAATGAGGAGGGTTCACTATTATTATTATTATTATTATTATTATTATTATTATTATCCTATTCAGCAGTCTGCAGCTTCCTAGGAAGCGCCACGTAAGTTCGCCTTGGGGACTAGACCCAGCCTAGGCGCGCACTCCCTGATTCTCGTCGTTCCCGCAATGGTTACCTACGGCTTCATAGGAATGGGCATCATGGGCGCACCCATGGCTGCTAACCTCCTTAAGGCAGGATTCTCCGTGGTGGTGTGGAATCGCGACCCTTTAAAGGTGGGGTTGTCGCGATTTGTAGTTGGGAGACGAGCAACCTGATCTTGTGAAATTTCTTGATACGATAATTCTCCGACGTGGTTTGCATAGATTTTCATTGATTAGGGGCGTGAGGCGAAAGCGGCTGCAACACGTTCGTTTCAAATTCAAGGAGAAATTTTTCTTCCAACGCAAATTGACAAGTTGTGCATCCGTGCATCCCAATACAGAAATTGGAAAGGTCAGGTTGATTTTACGCTATTTCATTGACAATAGCATTCGCATTTCTATACAACGTTTCTAGGGCGCTACCAAGTTAGACACACTACCTGTTCCTCGATGTGTTTGTATATGCTTGACTTGAACATCCACTGGTTATTCTGTGCATCATCAACGAGGTGTCATGGTTCGCATCCATGTTTCACAAAATGGAGATGACTGTACCTTTCCCATACATAGCTGACTACCTCTAACACAAACATTGAGTCAGCTTTCTTTTCAATTTCACAAGTGTTAGTTTGAAATCTGTTAGCATTCACGTACTGGAATTGTATATCTTATGAGCAACATGCTTATACATTTGTTTGGGCGCTGCATGGGATGTTTGAATGTTGAATTGGGCGTCTGTTGAATGCTGCAGTGTCATGACGTTGTTGCTGCCGGTGCTAAGCAGGTGTGTGGGTACTCTCTTCAGAACCACTCATACTAGTGCTACCAAGGCAAAATGTTTTTGAATACACCATTTGACTTTATCGCGTTGAAATTCTTTCTCAAAGAGTCATGTGGAAATTACACTGGTTCAGTGGCACAATGTTCAGATCCTTGGTTTGAGAAGTTTCAATAATGAATAGTTTCAGAACATTCGTATTAAGAGAAGATTGATTAAAGGGGAGAGTTCTCAAGGTGGGCTTGGAGTATGCACAGTTCAATCCCCTCGAGACAATTTTGTACTGCATGAGAAATCTGTTCCCATCATGGGATGCGTACCTGTATCACGGCCAACTTACATGAAATGTCGTGTTTTTGCTATCGGAATTGGAGTGAACGTTCAATTGGCCCAAAGCACACGAAGTGCGTGTTTTTTCCATGATGGGGGATATGACATGTTGCAGTCTGTCCAAGTGAAAATCCCTATGACAATAGTTGTGGTATCCATAGATCCAAACCTACTTCTCTACAGCGTCCTAATAGACCATGATTTAACCTTGAAGGGGGGTAACAGGCAAGCACAGCAGCAGAGTGTGTTGTGGCAAGTGACATTACCTTTGGAATGCTGGCCGACCCCGCAGCAGCATTAGCTGTAAGTCTCAACTGGCCTGAATCACAACCTCCTTTTTGTGGTAGTCAAGAGTTCCAGTGAACTTGTATATAGGTCAGAGTGACGGGTGAAGATTTGAACTATGGTTGCATGCGCAAGAAATTATAACACGAAAGCCAAATCAGGTGGCCACGTACCACATACCCGACAGATCAAGCTCCTTTTGTGAGCAATGCGGCAATGGTATCAGCGAACAATCAAACAGGCCATCCCAGTTAAGCAACGATTCTATGTATGGGATGCAGTAACAGTCACTGTACAACACACACATTTCCTTCCACAATCGAACGGGCATGGGATAATGTGATTTCACAACCCTGCCATGGGTTTGTGTGTGCAGGTTGTATTTGGTCCTGCTGGAGCTCTGGAAGGCATGGGACAAGGAAAAGGATACATCGACATGTCCACTGTGGACGCCGCCACGTCCGCGAAAATATCTGAGGTAGAGCTTCGTCGTACATTTCAATATCTTGAACAAGCAAGCCTCGCAACGATGTACTGTTTTTGTACAAAATTGAGCTAAACTATTGTTTCTGTTGGCCGTAACGCTTAGTGCACACCTTGTCAATTGTGCAGTCTTCAATATCTTGCCGTGATTTACAATCAGTGTTCTGTTTGAATAAACGAAATTTGAGATTTGATGTTTCAATGCATTGTTGTCATACTCGGGCAGGGGATCACTGGGAAAGGTGCACGCTTTCTGGAGGCGCCCGTGTCGGGAAGCAAGAAGCCTGCAATTGACGGTATGTTCTGTGTCAGGTTTTGCACATTCTGGGCAATGTAAAAATGCTGATCCAAGATCTTTATTTTAGGCTTGAGCCGTCCCGACTGTATTTCGCATGCTACGGTGTGCAATGATTTTGTATGCTGAGTATTTGTTTGTACAAGTTTGATGAGCTGTGTGCCTTCCATGAATTCTAGTGGTTTTGGGAATGAAGCACACGATCAACCTTGACACATGATATACCTAATTTGGTTTCCCTCTGATTTCTATTCACCGAGCAGGTCAACTGATCATTCTAGCGGCGGGGGACGAGTCCTTGTACAACGACGCCTTGCCTTGCTTCCAGAAAATGGGCAAAAAATCTTTCTACCTAGGAGCCGTCGGTTTGTGCCCCATCATCCTATGATTGAAAATTCGTAGTGCCACATGTAGTACAATTCAAGCCTTCGGAATGAGATATTATGCTAATGCACATACGCGGATTTCTGCAAATTCAGCAACTGGATTGGTTTTGGTTGTGTTGGTCAACGGATCTTCCATTGAGTTCATTTTTGCGTCATTGTCGGATATGTGATTCAGGTTGACTCTCGGTCTCGATTAACGTGCGCCCTAGAGTTGGCATGTGAAACCACGGTGCTGCATCCAGGAGTGATGCTATTTCTCAGCCAGAAATTGTTGCTCTCACGGGATTTGTGCTTGTGCAATCCCATTTCTTATCTGGTGCGAGCATGCTTGTGAGATTCGTTCTCCCTTGATGCGTGGAAGAGAGCGCTTGATCAGACAAGGGGCCTTCATGCAACTACTGGTTTTTTTGTTTTTGTTTTAGTTTTGTTTTGGGTTGTTCTTTTTTTCTCCTGACCTTCAAGCATATGGACATGCGGCTGGGGTGTTCAGGCGCAGGTGCAAAGATGAAGCTTGTGGTAAACATGGTCATGGGGTCCATGATGGGTGAGACTTCAACATTACTTAGCACAAGTGTAATCTGATTGAATGAACACGTGATATGAGTAAATTGAACGGAAATTCAAAAAGCAATCAAGTGGGCGGACAAGTTGCCATAGCTACTCTTCTGTTGCCGCATGACATGTTTCTGTAAGATGGATTCTGATCTGTTGTGCAAATGCGACGAACCAGGAGCTTTCTCTGAGGGCATGGCACTGTGTGACAAGGCGGGTCTGCAGCAATCTGATCTTCTGGAGGTCAGAACTGCTAGGAAACGATTTTCAGATATTTCTGCAACAGGCATTTTTTCAGCGAACTTTTGTGCTTACTTGTTTCGCAAGGAATGCCAGAACGCAGAATGATGGTTTCTATTTGTGTTTTCTGCATCACATCGTCTATTCCTTGGCTGTTCGAAAGTGTTCACGAACGAAGTGATTCACACACAATTCCATTTAGTCCCAATTTCTGCACTTGTACTGCTCAACAAATCAGCTGTTGCAAGTTTTTTGTTTTTAAGCGAGGACCATCGTCAAGGACAGACTTAGTAGGAGTTCTGATTATTCTTAGCATACCACTTTGTGATATCCAAGATTGCTGAAAATGAAAATTTGTGCGATCCATGTATGATGATGTTCCACGTAGAATCTGCCAAGAATTCCTGACAACTTAGGTTGTCAGTTCAGCCTTCTTCCTGGAACTGCGGGATGCATCATGTCATACACACATTTCGGAATCGAATTGCAGGTTTTGGATTTGGGTGCAATGGCAAACCCGATGTTCAAGTTAAAGGGTCCTGGGATGTCCTCTCGTAACTTTCCACCTGCTTTCCCTCTCAAACACCAGCAAAAAGACATGCGACTTGCGTTGGCTCTGGGCGACGAGCTAGATCAGGCCCTGCCGATTGCCGCAGCAGCCAACGAGATGTACAAGCAGGTGTGTCGATCGCAGGGTCGTTGGATTGTTGTGTCTTATATTTTGATTGCATATATGGGTTCAGCCGAGTTGTTGTATTGTTATGCCTGATGGTTCGATCGCATGTAGTTCAAATCGCAAACGTCTTATCTTCGGACCTGTATGCATTGCTGATATTGTCACAGAATTCTTGATCATGGTTCAGAACTCACATGAAGGTGGTCGTCTTGTCAGTGCCTTCATTGGCACAACGGTTGATGTACTTGGATCACAATTTCGGCAGATGCATATGTTTTTGCAATCGAGTTGGAATGGCATTTTTGTACATTGCAGGCGAAGAGTGCAGGCTGTGGAGATGCTGACTTTGCGGCTGTGTACAATGCTATCAACCCCCCCAAGTAAAGCGGATGTTTTGCAATTACGATGTTTGATTTGCAGTCCGTCAAGTTGACCTCGTTAAGTGACTTTTCAAGTCGAGCTCCATGCACGGGTTTAGTTAATCTGACAAGTGTAATCGCTCGATGAAATGGTTTTCGACATAGCATTCGAAGGATTCTGAAGAAAAAGGCTGTCAATCAACAGCTTTTTGCTGACCAGTGTGGAGCTGCCATTTTATGCTGTTGTATCCCAGGATATTTTTGTAAATGTGTGAACTTGACACAGAAATACGGAGAATCCATAGCTATCCAAAAACAGATTCCCACTATGGGCTTCGTTCTAGTCTCCCGGAAATTTGGATGCTGCAGGCACAAAAAGTCTTTGTTCCACAAACTCAGTCTTCATTGATGAACGTATCACCGACTGTCCCACGCCCCCCGAATTGCGCTCGCTTGTTGTTGATGGGCCAGTAGATGAATTTCCCACCGTGTATGTAGTCCTTTAGTGCAGGCAGGGCCTCAAATCGCTTCAAGAAAGCTGCAAGTTTGGGGAAATTGGATAGCACCTACAACCATAACCGACATCAGCTCATCAGCAGTGTACCTGTGGCAACTCTGTTTACCTCAGGTGAATCTGTATTTGAATTCAGCATGACCGCTGTGCACTGATCTAGTGGATTCAAATCCGGTGGAGAGATACATCGCGGCTCTTTGGGGAAGCTTCACCACAACGACTCACCACATGTAGGACTACATTAAATCGCTGGCCAAAAAATAACATGTTTCCCGAAAATTACCCGGCACTGCAATATTATGCCGATTGCACAAACACGCGGGCCTACAATTTCTGTTTGGGGTTCACTAGGTTTGTCATTCCCACAAGGGTTTTTCTGAAGGGTGCAGGAGGATTGCTGTTCACGTTGCAACTCAATGTTTGTATACATGCAAAGAATTCCGAAAATGGCGAATGTACTATGAATTTCCAAGCCCAAAACGTTGAAATGAGAGATGATTAAGTTCATGCGATTTGTTTGCATGTTGTTCTCACCGATGGTTCCATGAGCTGATACTGATCCAGCTGGTGCCACATGGCGAAGTCTGCATAAGTGAGCTCGGTGCCCGCAAACCATGGGTTTTCACCGATCCAGTCTTCACGACGCTGCATGTAATATGGCGTGCCTGCGAGTAGCTCTGCCTTTTTCTCCTCGTAGGGACTTCCCCAGTATGCCACCGCAAGGAAACGACCATTCATGTCCATCGCCTGGGAAAGAAGTTTGTGCTACAGGGTGTAAGTATATATTCGCACCAGGCAAGGGTTCAACACACTGAAAAAAACACCAGAAAACACATAATTACATATTTTGAAACAAACTATTCTGTTGAAAATAAGCTTGGGTTTGTGTTACACCCGCAGGCAGCCAGTGTAGGAACATGGTTCCAACAAATGAGTGCAACACTCATATCAAGTTTGTCTCTTTTTATCAGTTCAACGAAGATCCACGCAAGTGGTGATGTATCTACTACTTTCTCGTGCTCCGGATCCATACCTCTGCCACTATCATGTCTGCCTTGTATTCAGCCTCTGGAGTGGAACCCATAAGTTTGTTCTTCCTTGCAATATAGCGTAAGATGGCCGTGGACTGTGTCAATTTGACATCACCGTCAATAAGGTAGGGGAGATTCACCAACGGCAGTCCGAGCGTTTCTTTAACATCAGTCCACTGCTTGCGGCAAAATCCGGTATCTTTATCACCTGGGAAGATTGAAAAACACCAAGTCATTGAATACAAAGCTCAAATCTCCCAATGGCTTCACCGGATAGTTTTCTCAACAGCATCACGCGAATTCAAACTAAATTTGAAAATGACAATCAGGGAAGGGTCTCCTCAGAACATGAACACAACATTTTCAAACGTTCATGATCGGTTCATTCAGGTCTTGATCGTCTCACAGACCTTGCTCATAAATTATCTCCTCGAAAGGTGTACCCGTGTATGTGAGCAAAAGTCGGATGGGCCCCGCAAGTCCTCGTATTTTCCAGTATCCAAGTTTCATGGGAGAGGACATGGTCAGTCCAGGATTGTTCCGGCCTCGCTCGGATCAGCGCGCAAGCTCGAGTGCACACAAACCATGTAGGTCCTTTTCAGGTACGAGAAATTGCAAGACGCGCATTAACCCACTTGGCCACGTGTGATCCCGTCAGCTCTTCAAGATCGGTTAAGTGAGAAATCCCGAATGCTAAATACAATGTACAATGATGCAATGTATCCATCCACAGTGTTTTCGGGTTTCACATCACGCCTCCATAGGGTGAAGGCATGAAGGGTGGGACATACTTGCATATATTGTCGGCAACCCTCGCGGCTTTCGGACTACTGGCGACATGGAAAGCAGGCAATGAAAGCAAGCCCGAACGGTAGTAAGTACACCAAGATATAAAAAATCATTAATTAAAAGTGAAATAATATGATTAATGTTCTAAACATCCCACAACACCACCATAAAAATCCATTAATTCAATGTTCTGAACATACCACAAAAAAACCACCAAAAAAACCATTTTGCGCGCACACATAATGGAAACAATTTTCCTTTGCTCTAGTGATTATCAGGGCCTTTAAGGCCTTTGGTACAGTAACTGCGGAATCGATCGCGATCCGCCTAGCCAGGATCATCGATAAATACATCGATCATCGGCCTAAGAGGTATTTCGCTTGTAGATCGTTGACGCGGGATATTTCATCAATCGCAGATTGAAGATGGCCCTGCCAATCGAGCAAGGCCTGTGATAAATCGTCTCACAGCGATACCTATCATGGGGATGGTTTAGGTGAGAGGTGCAATCACCGCCGTATCGAAGATGGTTCTCAACGAGCATGATATTTGCCAAATCATCGGCCGAGGTATTGGTAGTACTACCCACTCCCGAACTTGGTGCATGCGTATTCAGTTGGCACACATACTCTAGCTGAAGAGCAGTCAAGCCAGCAACGGGATGCAACCGCCCGGATTACCTTCTATGGATGTGGCCTCTCCCGCGACCGGATGAGGGGGAGGGTCTTGCCAGGTGGTGCTGACAACCTGAATCTCTGCACAGGGCACACTGTTCTGTACCAGTCTCAGCGACATAGCAAGCGTTACCATCTTCGCCGCCAATTTTGTGACCGGTTTCCTCGATTCAAGGCGGTGATAGCGCAACCAGAATAAACTTGGCACTGTCTATACAAACCGGTGTTGCGGCCGAGCTTTCCTTCACTGCAGTCGAAATGGAAGCGGCAGAGGACTTCCTGAAAAACAGGTACATCGCGTGTGCCCTGGGTAAATGTTTTGGTAGTCGATGCACGCTTAATCGAAAACATTAAACCCACCAGTAGCAAATCTTGGGATCAAGAGAAGAGACGCCAAGGAATCGATTTAATGGAGTTCATTGGTTGGTTTGCCTGGGCAGGGTAGCTCAGGAGATGGGCATGGACAAGTGGGCGGTGCAAGGTGTTGTAGACTGTGTGATGGCATCAAGCAAGTCGCAAGATGCGATTCAGCTCCTAACGGTGAGGAAGATGGATTTTCAAAGAAGCTTCGTGGATTTTCTGCTGCTGAATGTCTAACCGCTCCAGATTCACATTCATGACATGGTACATGCATTCCTGTTGTTTTGCCATCATTTCGTACACTTGTTTCGTTTCCTGCAACATCAAAGCTGAATAATGTAGATTCTACAATGGCTGAGTGACAATGCTGTGCAAATAGTATCAATTAACAAGTACCACAAAAGTGGCCACATAATGCACCGTATCAGCGTGCTTTGTAGATAAGAAAGGTATACTCGTGATCTTTGAATTCTTTTCATATATTCTGTGCACATGGAAAGTACGCTGACATGATCCTCATAAGAAATGATGAAACGGCTGCAACAATCGGGGTTGTGTGAAACTTAGGACATGTTGGGGAGCGTGGGCACAGCCCATGATGTCTACAACCAGTATGAGAAGTTGAAACTTGGACCTCACGATATATCGTCAACATTATCGCCATCACAGGTCTGCCATATAGTTTACAGTTCAGGCATTGGAAAGGAAACTTTTCAACAAGGTTGCGGAATACACCAATCATTGTATCAAATTCCATGTTATGTAGCTAGCATAGTATATGTTTGATGTCAAGATCACATGCTTTGGTAGAAAGACTGTACTAGCGCGTAGAGTTGTGTGTTTCATTATATTGCAACCAACAACTCTCAAACCGCTGTTGAAATATCCTGTGTACAGTCCACAAATGCAGCAGCGGTAGAAATCCAGGCCAATTCCATGGAGGAAGCATGTAAGACGAAACAAAAGGGCGAAAACAATGCCAAATCGAGCCGGAGAGGAAAGGGTAAGCACCTTGAGCTTTGTATATTCTTTCTGATTCCCAATTTCCGCATGTGCATCTTTTATTGTACTGGCATCCCGCCCGGTATATGCAAAGCACGGTCAAGCGCTGAAAAAGTATCGCAACCACCGTGTGTCTATTCCTGGTTCTTGGTCCATGTTAATGGGACATAGGCTTGCTTGTAGAACAGAGCCGATTATGTACCTACCCATTCCACCATCTGGAACAGTGAGGCATGCAATTACATCTCGAGTTGGATGGCATATTATTCATGAATGTGAAAACTTGTCAAAGCTCCTGGAACAATGATCGTGCTAGGTGTCATCTCATGTTGACTTGCTCCGTCGCATATTTTCAATGTGTATGGTCCCTCTTGAATACTTGTACCCCTCTCTCAGTCCATGATTGTCATTGGACCATGCGACTCTACCAGGATACTCACCAGCTGCTTACAGATGGAGAGTCCGATGTGTGGTCAAGCCTTGTACTCTAGAGGGACTCAAACCTGTGGTTCTGCCGACGCGGAGTGCGTTTGCTGTATTGCTGTAGTCACGGTAGCAAGAACAAGCAAGCCCTGGCGTTCTCTGCTTGTAGGTGAGCACCAGCGCGGGCAGGGATGGGATCTCACCCAAGAAGCAGCTAAAGCGCGCGCCAAAGGCCCGTCGTTCGTGGCCCCCGGCCGCCAGCTGTGCATGTGCCAGGCGGTGGTGCGCTCCAGCCCTCCCGCTTGCATCAGCTCCCACAGAACTTGCCGCAAGCTGAATTTGCGCGCAGATCCCACCAGATGTGTTTAGACGCTTGCTTCTGTGCGAATGCACATAACAGAGTTTGTGGTGTATCTGGATCTGGTGTTGATGTGGAGTACGACATTGTGCGCGATTTGCACGGCGCCCTGCCTTTCAACAAGGGGGCCACGTCCCATCATGTAAGTAATGTGTGTTCAACTCTGTCTACTGTCATTCGTGTACATCTGGGGAGGACAACGAGCTTGTCCCGTGGTGTGGTTTGAGGTGTTTTTGGATCGACACCATTTGCGTGTGCGACAGAAATATTTTTGCTGATCGGACCGATTCGTGACTGTTGAAAGTATGTGGCTTGAGGATGGTAAGATTGCTGATCAATTTCATGCATTTCGGCAGTGATTAATGTGTTCCTTATTCAGATGGAGTTAAGAAAATGATTTCGTGAACCATGCCATGCTTTCGGGTGTTGATGACCTATAGACTGGCAACTGGATGTAACCCTTGAGGATAGATAAGAAGGGGGATTGCAATCAAGATCATGGAGAGCTCTTGATTTATGATCGTATGCGAGCTTCATATTGCTATTTTTTTGTATCAAGTGTTCTGTGCGGCGTGACTATTGCGTTTAAGTTCAAGGATGTTTCTAGCATATACATCTGGATTTAGGGTTAACCCTAAACCCATGTATACATCCGGATGTTTCTGCACACGCCGGCAACCGACTGCATATGATGCAGA
>NHOP01001606.1:0-10483 GCA_018697155.1 Pyramimonas parkeae | reverse complement strand
GGTTTAGGGTTTATAAACCCTATATATATGGGGACATGACCCTTACCACAGATGTGTATAAGAGACAGCAACTGAATCGTGCGCTAAGTTCTATGGTTGCGCAAGGTGACCTTCGAAATCCGTGCATCGTATCAACACACAGATTGCGTGGTCCAAGGGGAACGTATCTCACAATCCCCATCAAGACAGTGCTAAACCCGTGAAAATCCATATACAACAAACTCCTAGTCTGCATCATATACAGTCAGTTGCCAGCATGTGAGCTCTGCTCGCTGCCGCATCTCCGAGGATTTGTTCACTTTAGTAACAGAGCATGTTTACTCCAGCTTCTTGGAATATACGTCATATACACATTCAGACGAGCATCATATGCACAGCAACAAAAGGCACTTGGCCGGCTCCTGTGATCGAATCAATGACCGCTGAGTTCAATAATCCTCAGAATAACAAGTAAAAAAAAGTGAGCCTCTCTACACTGGTTCGGGGCTAGTCCCCAGTCCTGTGCGCTGCCCCTGCCAAAAAATATGCGGGGCGTATCTGCAAGGGCAGCACCAAGGCAGTGCCTCTGAGAATCACAACCTGGCAATCGCATGAATGACCGAGTTAATCGAGTACCAGCTCGCTAGTCTGCAAACACGCACATGTATACGGGCGCGGCGGCCAAGGTCCATACAGCTACTGGACAAGCCCCACTGGACAGCAACAGACATGCGGATTCAAGGGCTATGCACGAAAATGTGCCGTCACCGCCGCAAAACATTGATCTGACGGTTTGACAACAAGACACGCGGCTTCTACACACCACAGTGTGATTAACGGCTCCGGCATACATCAATCGAAACACACATTGATCAAAATACGTCTCACACAAGTCCTACGCACAAGAGAGCACACACGCTACTTCAGGACACAATAAGTACTCGCAGCAACACCCAATGCAAGCGCAGACAGGTTCAACACCAGCCCCAGCAAACGCGTAACACTGATCTGCGCACCGCGGTAGCCTCTGGGGAGCTGAGCGAGTCCCTACTGGCGCGCGAGAGAGATGACTCATCCATGGGCGGGGTTGAGTTCACCACCAACTTCCGCAAGGCAGGCGCCGCAACCCGCGTCCCAAGCGCTCCCTGATGACGCAGCCCCCCCGGAAAAAAAATTCATCCACAACAGAAATAAAGAAAGGGAGCCAAAAAACCGCTTCAGGAACAATACGCTTCAACCACCTAGCCATCACAAAGTGCAGCAGGAATTTGTCCATTGGAACTTGTTTAAGTCTGCGACAAAACATACTTGTCGAAGCTCAGAATTGAATTTACAAATGTGATGGACACTGGAGCCCCTGCAGAAGATTTCTTGCAAAAACAGGAACACTTTACATTGCCAACATGCTCGCAAGTCTGCGCGTCTTGCATCCGTGCCGTGCGCATTGAGAACTCAAGAGTGACAAGAATAAAACAGAGCGGAGAACAGTGTCGTACAACTTGGAAGTTGAAGGGATCCGCAAGTGACTCCTGCTCGCGTGTCCCAGTCGGCGTGTGGGAGATGCGCTGTATCACCGCTTGTGCCGATTTTGTGATTTGCGGGTCCTTCATCACCATCAGCAGCTTCACCGGCTGCCCCCCAACCCCCACCCCCCCCGAGCCACAACAGTCGAAAAACTCGCGTTCACACTCAGGAGCGTGCTGTTCTATAGAATTGTCGGGACGACATAACCAAGACTTGCAAAGTCGGCCATATCCCAACGTGGGATCAGTTGGGCTTACATTGGTTGCAGTGTCATCAGGTGGCGTGCTTGATCCCCAGTAGATTTGTTTTACCAGCAGAATGACTCGTGGGCCCCGCAGGCTGATGGGTCACCTCTGAATGCAAGTAGTCACTTCTTCAAACGCCTGTATTCTGGGCTGAGTGACAGCTGCCGCGGCGGATACAGTGTGATTGATGATCGGTAATGCACTTCACATCCAGGCACATACATGACTACCATGCAGGGGCGCAATTCAAGGACACTCGTCAAAGACTTATCTACAACACTTTCCAAAGACTGCACTAAACCCAAAGACATTAAAAAAAGGGATGCATTGACGAAACACAAAGGCAAGCACAGCGGAGCTGTGATCAACCACAGCTAAACAAGCGTGCATGCACTGGTGGAGGGAGTTGGTTCAGGACATGTCAAGTGTGTTGACACGCAAGGAGCAAGGAGTTATCAGCTCAAGGGGGTGCAAAGTTGTAGCTGTAGAGGAAGAGGATACGGAAGGACAACAGAAGGATGATCAAAGCTTACAGTCCCGATCCTGCAACCATCAACTTAAGGACGGATCACTTGCGGTCCATCGCAAGCGCGAATCGAGGGTCAGCACTTGGAACGTTACAAAGAACCGCATTTGTTCTATGGAAGGTCTGCATGCATTGGCTGGTTCAGTCCACAAGCTGGGGCTGAGTCTGTAGAGAGCGAACAGCACCTGCAGCACCTTGGCCATCATCTCCGGAGGAGTGTTTTGCCGGATGGCCTCCGCCATCAGAGAGTACATACGCAGTACCTCCACCAACACCTGCATCCCAGAACAACTAGAATAATGTGTGAAAACGTGTCAATCCAAACAACATCCGCATCTTCTCTTTCCTCCTTCGGGCAAAACAAGCATACATGAGCATGGGCAGTCGACATTGCTGGTCTCTACATCCTAGCGAAGTAGCACGGCCATGAAATTGAAAACACATGCACATTAGAGAAATTCACATGGAGATGGTTGGAACTCGCTACCGATCCTGAGTCACCAGGGAGATAGAGGAACCCACTGGTGCTCCGCGATGCTGAACACGGAGGGAGGAAGGGCATGGCAAGTTGTATGATCCAGATTGAATTCAGACGAATGGAATCTAGGATGACGAAGAGATATTTTGCAGGGTTACCACGGCAGGTACGCACGGCAAAAGTGCAGATACACTCTCAAAAATGCACTCGTATCGCAAACATAATCTTCATCTAAATGTGGCTTGCGCATGCTTTTTGCACATGTATATCCACAGAATGGGACCTAGTCTCATACCGAGGAGGTGGTTGGATGGGTAGGCAGGCGCGGCGCGCGCTTAATCACAACCTGTTGGTGACCCCCCCCCCAATGCAACATGGTCCACCCAATCAAAATGTGTAAATTGAGAAAATGCCTGCTTTTGCAGTATCTGCACAAGCAAAGATATTTGATCATGGGAGCCCAGGTACCTCGTGAAGTTGTTGTTGCATCCAGTCCATGGATCCATTCTAATTCTAGGAAATAAACGCAGGGTGCACCACGACGGCATTGTAAGCAGCGCTAGTAGGTCACACAACACCGCAGCAAGTACATCCACCTAAGTGTTTCCAAAATATTGGATTCCTGACAAGTAGTCAGGATAACCACAGAAAAGGTACCAGACAATCTCAAGTTTACTTTCATTCAGACGCGCAGACAATTATACGGGTGAGGCACACCCGTATAGATTCAATGGCACATGATGTAGCGGGCATATTTGACTCGGTACAGGCATTGGACAAGTGCAGTAGAATCCCGCATGTGACCTAGTCCGCTGAGTGGGTTACAGATATACTGGGACCTGACCCCAAACTACTGAAGAGAGTAGAATTCATAACTTCCTTTGGAATGGTAGCGGGTGGTGTAAGAGGGAAATTCCCAACACTGTTTGACATGGCCACATATGCCGTTGTTCATATTTCGGTAACAAAAAAATAAGTAATTGGTAGGCCTTAGAGGACACATACAGGATATATTGCAAAATAGCTACCAGCAAAGAACACAAGGGAAACAACAAATGCGAGCAAGTAGAGATTGTAGAATCTGTGGGATGCGTTTTACAATGACCACTTGGAAACTGTCTTCTGTCCAAGAAATCTTGTGGTATGGTGTACATCCACGAAAAAAGAGAATCCGCTATAGGTCCAAGCCCAGGAGGTGAAAGAACGAGTTCAAAAGATGGTTCCCCTAAGATTTCACCATTGTTTGGAACTAGTGTGTGACCTGGCTCCCCACCCTCGAGGTAACGGACATGTCCCTTCGTGAACTGAAAACTCCAGACGGTGGAAGCACACGTAGGATAGAGTACAGTACATCAAGACGGTAACTTGACACAAGATTGATACATGTTCTCCAAGCAAAACATCTCTTAGTCTTGTTCGTTGTTTTGACATACGTCCATCAAGAGGGAACGACTTATTTTAAATCCAAGATGCTGAAGCAGACATGTTTGGCAACACAATGACCAAATCCTCGGAGGTGCACCAACAAGAAGAACCTCATCCTAGAACGCAATCGCGTGTGAAATACACAAAGAGTTTGTATCCTATGGATTTTGACAGATCAGCAGATTGTCTTGATGGGGATGACGAGATGCGCTTTCCTTGGATCATACAACATTTGTTGCGACTAGCTATGAGGGTTCGAAGCAAACTCCGTGAACTTGGCGCGCGACTCAGTTGGAACAGCTCCTTGCGTATTATGTGAAAGTCGCTTTGCGAAACAGTAATGTCCTTATGAATATGCCCTGGCATTTTTGCAGGAGGATACATCGTGTGTTCAGGACTGTTCGGGATTGCAAGGCTGGCGTAGCTTGCCACCCATTGCGGGCAGATTTTCCAATATTCTGTATGACTGCTGGGTGGTTATCTAAGTTGGCGTTCAAGACTGTGTGCCCATTGTCCGCCCACTGCAGTCAGCTTCTTCAGAGAGAACAAGGCAAGTTGATGAAAATATCCAAAACCGTGTTCCATCCTCATAGGGATGAACGACCAACGGCAGCTTGGAGCCCAAAGTCTCGGTGCTACTCGCCAGCCCTATGCTGCGGCAAGAATGCTGGAGGTCTCCCATATCCAGATTCAAAACCGCAAGCTGAGCGTTGGATCAGGCGGTCGCGATCGCCGATGCGAGGCGCCACCTCAGCACTAGCAGCCAGCGTGGAGGATGAGACGGCAGCCACCGCAACACGTCGGCGCCACCTCAGCACTGGCAGCCAGCGTGGAGGATGAGACGGCAGCCACCGCAACACGCTGGCGCCACCTCAGCACTGGCAGGCCTAGTGTAGCTCGCTCAGCCACCATCGTGCAAGCTCCAGGTGAACGAATCGATGTTTACACATCGCCAAGGAAACCCGAAATCAATTGTTCGTTGTTGTATTGTTTGTGAACCAACATGCAGATCATCCATCCACGGACTAGTTCACCACACCCAATTCACAACCTTAGGTTGCACTGTTGATTTGCTGCATTCACCTTGGAAAGCACCACGTGGCAGGCGGCAGCCGCCGCCGCAGAGGCCACTGTGGGAGAGGTGCAGATGTTTGCCATGGAGCGCAACGCCTGGCACAGCTCCTGCGCGCGGGGAGGACACGCACACACGCCGCCGCGTCGATGTGAGAAGGATAGGAATGAGTGAGGGACAATGACTGCAGAAGACAAGATGCACACCAACAACATGGGGCCCAGTCACACAGTTGTCCTGCAATCCAGTATACTCCTCCATTGCTTGGAGGAGACTATTGCAAAGTGGCTCATACAGATGGTTCCATCCATGGTGGTTGGAACGCAAGGCCAGGCCGGCCCTGCAACTATTCAGCCCGGCCACCCTCCAATCAGCAAGGGTGACGCCGCCCGTGGACAAACCCAGCACCCAGCGCTAGCGTGTGAGAATGTGGAGACGCTCGCAGGCTCTAGTTGTTGAACAAAATCAAGGCATGTAGGGCGCATGTCACAGATATGACCCATGCTAGTTGAGAGCTCCTCATGATGATATTTCTAGGCCTCTAGCTGATGGTCCCCAAGCCATGCTGATACGGAGACTGCAGCGCACGGGCTCTTGCTGCTTGTATCACTTCTGCGATTGCGTGCACCAACAGCGGAGGGCAACGCGACACTCGGGCCCACCATGAAATCGGTCCTAAAAAGAATGCCGAAAGCGCATTGTGCACTAGATGCTTTGCTGCCGCATGAAAAAACTCAGGCAAACTGGGACAACGCCAAAGAAGCCAGAAATATTGACTGGCCTTCCCTCGGACGCAGGATGTAATATAGCTTCAAGACTTGCGCAGCGATGCGTATTCCAAACTATGCAAGAAAAACTGTTGGAACAGCAACCAACGAGTGCTACAAATTATGACAAGATTAATGACCAAACGATGCCTGGACGACGCCTTGAACACGAACACCACGCATCGAATACCAAGCGCCAGATTAGACACACATTGTACATACAGAATCATTGCGTTTGTCGTTTTTTTAATTATGTTCGGGAGAAATTAATGTTAGGGAGGAAGCGTTAAAGTTCCTCATCGCGCTGATGCATGCAGCGGTTGAGATGAACGTGCAGCGTTTTCCCAAACAGCGAGTTGTTATCGCTGCTGCGAATTGACAACAACTGCAGGGCAACCTGGAAGCTGAATTGACTTCTAGCACCCAAATGAAATTGCAATGTTGGCTGTGTTGTCCGCTACAGCTTAAAACAAAAGCGCGGGATTCCAGCCGATTCGAATTCATGCTTTTGTGAGTTCGTGGGTTGCGTTGTCTAGCAACGTGGCATGCGCATTGCGGCAAGTTAGCTGGACTTCGTACGGTCCAGAGCCAAAAAGAAATCGTCTCAAGGACCATACCCGTTCCAGGAAACACCACATCTTGCCATGGGGCAAACGCTTCAGGCTTGAGATAAACGGTGGTTTTATAATCTGAACAGATTGTGTGCGAACTAAGCAAAAAATATACGAAAACACACACAAAAATCAACATGCAAAACATACCACCAAAAGCGCGTCTCCTGTATGAATCTACTGTCCAGACAGTCCCAAGAATATGAAGCCTCAGCAACCAGGACTGCTCCTCGTATGCGGGAATGGCGAATATGGAAATCGACACAAAACATGTTCGACGTAGGCAATCGATAGTGGCGACAGCACAGTATGGGTGGAGGTAGCGCACTACCATGGCATCATGCGTGCTCCCAGACACGGAAGAAACACGCCCTGGCATTGAGATGGACACACCAACACACACGTCACGGCCCAGAATCTTCCAGGCTCAAGAATAATCCGAACCCATCAGGCCCAGAGCAGTGCGCTGCACAGCACGCCGTTCGCGGCGCACCTGATCAGTGGCATCAGGGAGCACAGCAAGCACGGATTTCGCCGTCTCTTGTAGCTGCTGCTCCGGGCTCTGCACCCACACCCCACCAGCGCGTCACAACCGTGCACATCAATATGCATGATGAAAGAAGGGGGGCAACAGCTTGTCGCGGCCACCTGTAGCAAGCTGATGAACCTCACATGCTTAGAGTTCGTTGAGCCTGTACCAATACCTGGATCCTATCTGCTGCCAATCAACACAACTTTCAGCAAGCTGCTTGAGATGGTCACTGATCATGTGACACAATCACATCCGTAAAGATGCCGTTTCAGAATCCCTTCATTCATAAATGAGTAGTGTTCAACTTTGCTCGTCTGTCGAAATTGCGGTATTGGAACTGGTATTGGAACTGGAACCCACACGAACAGCACCCTTTCGAGGACACCCTTTTCAACAAACCTCTTTGCAAGTGTGCTAATGATGATGGTGTTCGTCAACACGAGCTTGTATGTTTGTGTTCAATTTTCAGAATGATATCAAACATTGTCAACATATGTATGCCATGAAAACAGGAAACACGAATTCGATCATCAGCGTGAATGCAATACAATCTTGACGGTACATTGATGTGGTCCCTCTGCTGGTTGTTCAATATAAGGGGCTGTTAAGTGCTCTGATGAATGTTCGAAAATGTGCGCAGATAAGCGACAGTGCTCACGTACATCAAAATATATCAATTATCTCAGACAACACCACTAGGGGTTCCAATGCAAAGCTGAAATGGACATTGCATCTACGGAATATACCATCAAGAACTGGATGCCAATCAAGTTTACATTGACTCAACCTAGTACTTGGCAGCCATGATGCCCCAACGGAGATATATCAGAGCAGAGATCATGCAACCTCCAGCAATGCTTGTTTGCGGGGAAAGACTATTGAGACTATGATAAACACTATGATAGTTGAATACATCTGAAAAAAAATCATGAACATCGCAACAGGATAATCAGCCCTAAAAGTGAGTTACTTCTATCTGTGTGATTGTCGATTAATCTATGCATAATTGTTAACCAAACGAGTGTACCAAAAGTGAGACACAGCAGTTCTTGCGAAAAACATCGGCGCATGCTGGGTGGATTATAAATTGAAAAAAAATGCAAATGCACGAATGCAAATCTGCACTGCTGAAAACGTCCATAGCACGATGCTGTTGTTTCTCCACTCATCGTTTCAAAAAAGAACACCAAACGAACAGCAGCATCCGAACACAAACCATCCATTGTCAGATTTTTCTCGATAATTCTTTTTCTCGTTGCAACTCGTTCATCATAATCTGTGCAGCAGGCAACACCAAAGGAATACCTCGAACACCTTGACGCCACGTAAAGAGCATACCTGATAGTGCCGGATATCGTAGTCTGAGTCAAAACCACGAACCTTGACATACCGGTAAAATTCATTTATTTGGTGGACAACTCATCCCGGGCACTTATACAACCAACCTGAGAGGCACGCTTGCGCTTAGGGGTGTGACCGTCAACCCCGGAAAGATGAGTCAATGGATGTTAGTGAGTAGGTGACTGAAACTCGACGAGCGTGACACTGAGGACGCACACAAAAATTTTCGATGACAAGAATTTTTTTCGAATTCGCGCGTAAAAAACATGTGTTCGTGCAAACAAGAATCTTTCAGTTTTTCAAATTTGAAAACAAACCGCTAGTCTACGTGGCCGAACCTTCGTGCCCTGTTGTTGGCTTTTCATGATTTCACAGCACAACCACAACGCCGCATCTAAGGCTCGTCTCTATCAAAAGCTTTCATGTGTTTTCGCTTCACAACGCCACCAGCTGCATGAGATCGACACTTCATACAGGTCACTTGCGTGCGGTTGCAACGGGTCTACTGCTATCCGTGAGCACCTGACTGCGCGATTTCACGCTTCCAAGTTCGAAATACTGTCGCGAGTCTACGTTCGAAGTCCCCAACACAATCGCGAGCACCTCCTGATATCAATGTCTGTATCAGGAATCAAAATATATGCGCCTCAGAATGTCCGACTTCTCGATCCCAATGGCGTTCAACGTGAGTATCCAACCCAACATCAGCATCGAATTGCACAGTGTGTAAGCAATCCCCAAGACCATTACGATGAGAGCGGGCGGGCACACGGTTACCCGATTCTGTAACCGTTCTAAGAATCCCTGCTTAGCTGGAAAGGTCGTGGCGAGGGTCTACTAGGTAATCCCATCTCAGAGAAGGCAAAGACGGGCGCGAGTATAGCGAGGAGGAATCGAGGCGCGTCAGTACAGATCAGATTGAGAAAATCGTACTCGATTTCCTGCATCCGCATGGGACGCTACCGGCGGAAGAAGGGTTCCGCCGCTCATCTTGGGTCGCAATGACCGAGGGAATATTCCTTCGTGATTCAAAGAGTTGGCTCCGCCGGCTGCTGTTATACCTCGGCACGAGGCTCGCCTCGAGGGCCAACTAACTCTGTTGTGATGCCTAGGCGCCTACATCCGCTCGTGGGTGCAAGATCCCGCGCCGGAATCTTCTCGCATCGCCTCTACGTTGGCCTGGATAATCGCCTAGATCGCGACCCGCCCATCGGACATTCCAAATTCTGGTCTCGCATATAAAAATACTCCAGCGATACTCTGTTGATCTTCCGATGGTATACGATTGCGAACCGCGGCCATGAGCCGCGTCGGTCCCGATAATGGTGAAATGATCGGCTTTGCTCAAACACCGGAAATCATCACAAAGACGTACCACCATGTAAGATGGGACATCGACTCATCTGGGTAACAACAGCTGGAGTCTCGGGAATGCAAGTGATTTTGCCCTCCGCATCACTCCAACCCTGTGGCCGATGAAGCTTCCACAAGACCTGGTCGTTGCTAACTGTTTCGACAATAATAACAATCGTACCCCCCGTGGCGCAGCGCCCGTGGCTGGTGGGGTATACCCACCGAATCAATCGCACTGTATAATAATTGTGAACCCCCCGCAAATGGGGGGTTGGTTCAGGGGGGCGGGGGGACATACCCCGTCCCCCCCCCTTGATTGTGATGTAAACCGCCATATATGTGTGGTTCAAAAGTTGTAGTTTTAGTTTTACCCCCCGTTATGCTAGCGGCTTTATGGTTTTGTAATTGTTCTACGACTCATGAGATCCGTTTTGTGCTATATATCCCTTTTTGTTGTCTATCGACTAATACTTTGTGACTAGTAGCTATCTCTAGTGCTATCACACACCCCATAATAGCTGAGTCTTTGATTATATACTTGATTGTATTTGTCATTGTGATTTCTTTGTCTGGGAGAAGCATTCTCCAATACGAAGAAATCACAATGAAAGTGTCAATGTTTTGCCTTGT
>NHOP01001605.1:0-10482 GCA_018697155.1 Pyramimonas parkeae | reverse complement strand
ATGTCCCCATATATATATATATATACACTAGTCAAATCGAAGCAATGTTTCAACAGATTCTTAAGACTTTATCGGTTGGATTCGGTGTGTTTCTGGGTATTGATCTTTTGAGTATTCCCGATTCATTGCTCCTATGTTCCATGCACATAGGTCAGTTCCCCATGGGCTTGTGGGTTTGAGTCCTGGGAACAAAGATTTCTGCCCCGGCAGATGGATCATGGTCGGCCATGTTTGCTGTAGGATCAAGTTCAACTAGTGATTGTCCGTTTCGATTGTTAGTCGGCTGGCTGCTGGAGGTTCTCATGGCTTGTATGTGTGCACATGTGCACGCATGTTCACACAAGCATTCTGCGGGTTTTGTTGGGAGATGTCAGCATTATCAATCCTACAGGCTTGTATGCTGTAGCAGTATACAGCATTTGGGTCTGGGATGTATGGTCTGGCACGCACACTCGACAACCAGACTGACGGCAAATTTCTCCCTGGATGCAAGAACGACGAAATCAGAGGACCGATTTTCTGGATGGTTTCTGCGGATTGAGAAGATGTCCCCATACATGTTCCTTGTTGACTCAACATGCTGCAGATATAAACCCCACGTACCTGGTTTTGCTGGGACTTGGCCCATGTGGCCTATGTGAGATGTACCTTACCCGCAGGCTTGGACCAGAGAAGGTTGAGGATTGTGGTAGGGATTTTTCGACTTGGGAACTCTCCATTTCGCAGCAACGCGGCTGCTTGTCATTACTAGTGATTGATCAAACAGCCTCCCAACATGTCAACGGCCACATGTGCCAGTGGCTTGATTGTTTGGTGTTAATGACTATATGTGGCTCGTTCAATAGAAGCTGGGCTTGCGAATAGAACGATGTCACATTATGGTTTTGTATGTATTGCGCATAAAGAACGGTCCTGACGGTCGTAGCTGTATATTTCGCATTTCCTATGCCATATGCAACATATGTGATTTACCATGGAGTATCAGTTGAAGCATCGAACCCAAAGCGCTACTTCAAATTGTCATGTTGAACACGGCACTTCCCGCCAATGGAATTTCTGGCAATGTCTTTACAGACTGACAGCAAACAAGTACGCACATTTTGTCTCGCTTTGCGCCGCAGGACGCCCTGCTGGCGCAGGTTGATGACGTGGCGCAAATGTCCGGGGGCAGTCTGGATGAGTCAGCGGCGGCGACGCTGGGACGTCTGCCGCGTGATTGGGCGTTGCAACAGGAGCTGCGCGCCTCCCTCCTCACGACGGACGTGCTACGACTTCAACGGGCCTTAGAGGCTTTGCAAGGTGCGCGTTGACAGGGATGCTGACAGAGCAATGTATCGGCGTTTTGTGGGTCGTTTCTTCGAAATCTAGTTTTGGATGAAGATTCCCAGTTTTTGGGGGTGATGACTACGCTTGAACTTGCTGGGCCAATGGAGAGCTAGTCCCACCCACGATGAACTCTGAGTCACTGCCAATTCGCAACATACACCAGCGCAATTCGCATTCTTATTCTCAGGGAAGGGAGATTGAGCATTTGAGCGTTCAGCTGCATGTTTGCGTTTTCATTCCGTTGTAACGTTTGGTCCAGGTTGTTAGATTCCAAACAGGTGCAGTGGAAGCTGGGACCTGCTGGCTCGTTGACGTTGCTTGAGGCCAGGCTGAGTTGTAAGCTCACCTGCTGTGCGGATGCACCGTCAACGTGTTTTGACTCGTTTTGCCAATGACGATCTCTTCGGAAACCTACCAAATTTCTTCTGTTTGATTTGTTGGATGGACATTCAAAAACGATCTATGTATGTTTCTTGGTTTTTCTCGCGCATGAATCATGACTGAATGAGTGTTTGCAAATGTGAAGAGAATACCCCATGCTGGTACACTTGCAAGATTGCTCCCGTTGCCCTGCCCTCACCTGTGTTCTGGTAGCCGCAGCAACTGCCATTGGTCTTGGGAGGTTCATTGATGTTCTCTCATTTGTGTGCTTACGCTTTACTGTATCAACACGAGGAGCTTATTATCATTGTTGGATCGGTGCCTTGGTGTTCATGATCGAGTAAAGCCAAAGAGCTTGCTACGCCGCACAAGGACCTGTGAAAAGGAAGTGCACCGTGAAGAGCAACTGCATCAGATTGCCTTGTTGGTTTTAGGTTTGCGCTCGATGGGCGGTGCTAACACCGGACGCTCCATTTCGATTCCCAGTAGGAGGCCAACCTAGCTCGGAGACCATGCTGTTCATTCGCTGGTGGCTTTTGGTTTGTTCCGTAGAGCACGCATGCCCTCAACCCCTGCCATCCAGCAGATCGTTTCCGTGCGAGCTGGTGTATTTTTTGGGGAGTATTTGTATGTTGTCTTGTTGTGAAACGCCTGCGCAACCGCGCTGTGCAGGTACGCAACGGTACCCTCCCACCAACCCTCTCGTGGCGGCAGCGTCCCAGCGGGTGACAGTGCTGCAGGATCAGTTGCGAGCGTTCATCGAAGCCAGCTCCTTGTCAGACAATCCCGCCCCTGCACCCGAGGAGAGCGGCTCCTCCCCGACAAGTGCTCCGAATCAGCTTAAGACAGTGACCCACCCCGCACCCTCCACGCCAGGCACGATGTGTGCACATACACGCTGTGAAATTAGGGCTTGCACTTGTTGAGAGTCGAAACAACCCGAGCATCTTCCTGACCGATCACACATGGCTGCGTTTTTTGCACAAGGGATCACTCTTAGCAATCTTGTTCATGGAATATTTTTCCCTGAGTCGGCTTGAAAGATTCCTTTTTGATTTGACCGGACCACAAACGGATGTTTCTGTGGTCAGATTATTCGGACACTTGGTTTTGAAAGCAATGCGCTCGGTTCTCAACCTCAGAGTGTTGCCGCTTTGTCGCTCATCCATCAATCTGCTTCATGCCCTTTTGTATATGCTAGCTACGCACTCCACAGCCAGTAGGTCATCAAATCCGAACGAGGACCAATGAAACTGGTGCTTTGAGTAGTTGTGCGCTTAGTGGGATCATCGGCGGACTTTCGCAGGCTTACTGTGGTTTATCAACTTTGGGTGTGCACTGCGCGCGCATCGCAGGAACTTGGGTGGCGGCGGGCTCAAAGATCTGGTACAACGAGGACCGGATCCTGGGCGAGGGCAGTCTGGGCACCTTTGTGTTTGAAGGGGTGTACTACATCACATCCCGGGAGGCTCGGCCAGTGGCGGTGAAGGTGATGCAGCAGCCGCCGGGGGCGCGCGGGGAGCAGGTGCTGGAGCTAGTAAAACGGGAGGTGCGCCCAGACACAACGCCGAGGCACTTCAACACCCTATAAGTCAAGTGGTGCCAAGCGGTGTGCCGGTTCAGGGTAGCCCTGATGGTTGGATGGAGTCTCTGGAGTGCCGTGGGTTCTGCTTTGCCCTGCACACCATGGAACCGTCTCTCCTGCCCGACTTGCAACAGGACGCCTGTGGACCTGATTTGAAAACCGTTAAAGTCGTTGCAAACAATGAACATGGTGTCCGCAATGATACAGGGATATCCAAGTTCAAACTGTTCTTGACTCGACCGACTGAGGTACAGATGGACAATTGGGTGCAATAGTATGAGCCAGTGCATGTTGGATTGTTTCAATGAAGCGCATTTTTGTCTCTAGGTATGGATTCCTGCTTCAGATCGCAGTGGCCTATTCCGTAGAGTTTACAATGCGGGTCCCAGCATGACACGAGTCAGCCAGATGTGAATAGCTTTTAATTTTTTCTCAAATCAATTAGCTCCATTTGGCAATCAGCAATCTGCAGGTTCTCATTGGCCAAAGTCTGCATACGAGTGCAACAACTGTCTCTTCACAGATAGCGTGACTAAATCGAATTTATGAATCGTTGCGCACAGATGTCATGGGGGCTTGCAACAGCGCATGCCTTGCTGCTGTTGTTCCAAGTAGAGCGTACTTCTTGCCGCCTTCATTGCATCCTGTATTCGACACGTCATGTGTAGATCGTGTTTGAGACATCAGCATCAACTCTTTAACCATGTGCCCAGGGACGTTTTGAACCAGTGAGGGAGTTTTCGAACCCACAGGTGGAGTTACTGGGAGACCTGAACCTCAAGTCGAACAAGATCACGCAGCTCTACCATTGGACGCACGACCCTGCGCGCCGATGTATCGTCATGGCCATAGAGCTTTGCGAGAAAACTCTGAGCACCTGGCTTATCGAGGCATGGGTGCGCGCTGTTGTTGCCGGCGTATTAGCAAGTTTGTTTTGAACTGATTAGCTGCACCCATAGAAGCCTGCAAGCTGTTTTCTCATCCTGCAGTTGCGCATGATCCAGACTGCGTTATGTATTGCTAAGAGTATCCAATGTATTTATTGGACAAATGTTAGGCCGCCACGTATGTACACGTGATATAGTACTCACAACACTTGCACAACACTACGCGCTCTTTGGCCAATCAAGGCATGCCCTATTTGCCGGTACTCACTTGTCCATCTTCGTGCACGTTGAACGCAAGCCAATGCATTGTTTATTTGGACTGATTCAGGGAGAGCAAGGTGGCGGGGCTCTTGCAAAGGGGCAAGGCTCCAAACCCCCTGCACCGCCGCGCTGGGAGGATCGGCTGGCCATGTGTCGGGACGTGGCGGCCGCCTTGGGCGACGTGCACGGCGCAGGCATGACTCACAACGACATCAAGGTGAGTGCAGCACACGCCCGTATTGGTTGTACAGAGTCCTGCCATGGACACGGAGGTGCGTGTTGTGAGCGCATGGTGCCCTGCATTTGCATGCGTCTATCTTTGGGTTTCCCCGTGCACTCCCTGCGAGACGTGTGTGGTTTGCTTTGTGGTTGTAGCTTCGCGCCATGCCATGTACCGTTGTGGATATCATTTCAGGACAGTCTGGTCAAATGATAGAGTGCTTAATCACACACTTTGTGCGGTTATTTTATCAATTGCCATTTTACTCACCGCATCTATGCCTTTGACAGGTGTGCAAATGTCAGTCATTGCTACAACATGGCACTCTAGATGTGGTGGCATGCTCAGTGCACTGACGCATGTGGGTACTATTTTGTTGTTCGCTTCCAACATGTCGTGCCCCTGCTATTCTCTGATTGAGCTTGGATTTCTGCGAGAAAAGTGTTTTTGTTTGTCAGCCTGTTTCCACATTTGGGAGATGATTTGAAGTTAGTTTCCAGCGCTTTTATACTACATCACCGCATCCTGCTGAACGTTGCTTCAAACATTCCTTCTTGAGGGTGGCGTTCTCTGGCAGGTGGACAATGTGTTGATAACTGCAAACAAGGAGGTGAAGCTGAGTGATGTTGGGCTGGGAGTCAAATTGGCTGCCAAGAAGGCAAACACATTTTCGCTGACCACGTTTCGTGGGTATGATAATCCGATTATTTCACGCGGAATCAATTCATACTTGATTGGATGTAAATCGCACTTGCCAATATACAATGAATTTGCAGGTAGATGAGAAATCCCGAATGCAGCTCCAACGCAACTGTTGCCAAGGAAACGTTGTCCACATTCATCATGCATAACGTTTGTTACAGGAAGAGTAGCTGCACAGAAAGATAGAGCCTGATTTAGGAACAGGATTGAAAAATGGTATACTGATTATTTTCCTGACTTTGCAGGAGTTAAATGTTATTCTTTTTTATGCAGACATGGAATGATCAGTGGAATGTTCTGATGGAGATGAGGAATGTCCCCTTCAATGCTATGCCTGATCGGTCTGGTTTATGGATTACCATACACCACCTCCTGTAGTGGTGGAGTTAAGCGCGTGACTTGTTTGAGCATGGTTTTCCCATGTTCTACAATGTCTTGAAATGTGATTCACATCAGGTTAAATTGAAATGTGCAATACTTTTACTAGTTGATTTGTCAGAGAGGATATCCTATTGCAGCCTCAAATTCATGTGACAAACCGCATCCGCCCTGTTTGAGACATGCAGATATGGGGTGGAGTTGAACCTGTCCAAACGTGCCCCTGAAGTGATGCTGAGCTCCATGGGCTTGCTGACAGAGCAGCCGCCATCCAACCATAGCAGCAACCAATCAAGAGGGGGCTCCTCTTCTGCTACGTCTCGTCTTTCCACTGCAGTGGACGTGTGGTCGCTGGGCATGGTGTTTTTCCACGTGCTCACAGGCCATCCGAGCCCGTACACCACTCCTGGGCAGCCAACGACGCAACACGAAGAAAGTGGGCGGATTGTGAACGGCGATCTCGATCTGACTCTACTGGATGACTGCGGTATTGTTCAAACTTCCATTGTAGGGTGAAATTGCCGAAATTCATGCGACTTGTGAATGAGGAGGGTGTCCACTCTCATGCAGAAACACCAAAGCAGTTTTATCGTGTATAGTAGTTTAGACCACGTGAACATAATGACATGCGATACGGTGTTAATTATTTGCTATGATTGTGTTGGGGTATTTGAGGATATGTTCATGTGCGAACGCATCTGGGTTATTTGAGTTGGATGATTGTGAACAGTGACCAACTGCTATGGGTTGCTTGCATTTGTCAAACACCAGAACTGCCCGAGCACGTTGCCATAAGTGCGGCACACCTGCTGGCTCGCATGCTTAGCACAGATCCTGCTGCCAGGCCGACTGTGTCAGAACTTCAAATGCACTCTATGTGGTGGGATGCAGCCACAGTGATGATAAAATCCAAAGATCTTTATGATCGGCGTCAAGCGCTGCCTCACAAAGCTCTTGAGCATATAGGTATGAAAGAGGACGACTGGCAGTGGCAGAAACGGGTGAATCCAATGTATTTGGAACGAATAGTCAAATTCGAAGGTAGGTCTGCTTATCTCATTGAATACGCATGTGTAAAGACAAGGTGTTTTCGGCAACTTGTCCATTGTTACAGCTTGTGGTTGCCTGTTCAGTTTTTAGATAATTCACCTGTAGCCAAGGCCCTTTGATTCCATAGTGCGAAGCAAATTGCAAATATAAGACATACAGTGAAATACTTGCATGTAGTTTGCTCTGCTGTGATAACATGTCTTCGTTCCCATTCCAATTGTGCCGCATGGTGTCAAGTGTTCTGTGAGGTGTAGCAGGGTTGGTGTTGCACTATTTTTTCGACAATGAAACATCGGAGTTTTAGTACTGATTTAAAAAAACGATGACTGCAGGTAGGAGAGGTGATTACGGGGAAGGATTTGCAGACTTGTTGCGCTTTGTCCGCAATCTGCATGAGCACCCTCCGCGGCCTCCTGGAAACATGGATACGACTCGCATGCGGGATCTTCGGCAAAATGTAGCAGACTACTGTGTGCGGACATTTCCAATGATGCCTCTGGCCGTCTATGTTTGTCTGCTTGCAAACAGATAGATTGAGATTGGTTTTTTTTTGTGAAAGAAGCACTTTCAATATGTCATCTAAAAACTTTAAAATTGATCAACAAGATGCTAGTACTTGCAGTCCTGTTATTAAGATGTGAAGAATATGAAGAGAATCTGAAGATCTAGATCCGGTGTCATGACTCCTACCCCCAATGACGTCAGGAAACAAGCGAGTGGATGATTTCATAGAGCACAGGCTTCACCAGCTTTCGCGATTTCGTGGGTGACTGATATCATAGTTTGTGTCGCTACCGTTGTAAACGATGATGAGTCAAAAAGTAAACAATGGTCCAAGGTATATTCGTGATTGCTCCCTGCACTTCCTGTCTCGTACATATACACCATTTCTTTTTTCAGCTATGTGTTATACATTTGTCCCAGTACAGCGAAAATGGAAGCACCTTGGTATATTGTGAACTTCAATGTTATGACTGACAATAAACCAGGACTGAAGCAGAGCATGGCTCGTGGTTTTTGATCCATTATGCACCTGCTACCTTTGTGTTTTTGTATCACGGCAAAGAATACCTCAAATTCTAGGCGCGTAGGATACAGGTGGGTCCCCTCCACACCACCTCTAGGCTGCACAGGGAGGGGGGCGTCTTCAAGATGGTACCTAGGAACATTGTGCGCTTTTGGGAATTGCGCTTGATATGTTTGTAAATTCACCACACAATTCGCTGCACAACAATCAATTTACGCATGCTCATATGTACAGATCATAAATCGCTGGCAGGTACGAATTGGGCCACCGCGCCCACTACTTTATTGGAAATACTCCTATTTCATTCGAGGGACATTGCAATATTGCATGTATTCATCATCTATCAATAGTGATAGTGCTCGCTTGAATAGGCTACCAGGGACAATACGCCGACTTGGACTAACCAGCTGCAAACTCATGTTAGTGAGCCTCCGATAATCTGACAGGATCATTCTCGCAATCAAGTCACAACTTCACATGAATTGCAGAACTGTGAATCCAAATGCTATAGACATAAACGTGGCAACAGAATATCCCAAAATCCCAACCAATATAGCTGGAACTAGCAGTGCTCTCCATCCTTGAGCATTCGCCATTCCTGCAGCTGTTGTTGGTCCACCCACATTCGCGTTTGACGCTAAAAGCAATTCCCTCTGTTTGTATCCTAGCATCTTTCCCGCAACCAGAATGAAACTGAGGTGCAAAGCAATCTGCACAAAACTAAACGCAAACAATGATGGCGCTGTTGTTACCACCATGCGCACACTGCCCGCAGCTCCAACTGTCGCAAAAAACAACTGCAGCACAGGGGAGCCTCACATGAAGGTCAACAGGTTGTACAAATGACGCAAGTTAACACTTCGCACATGATATTTTTTGCAACAAGCAACAGTAGTTCTTGGCATTCACCGCAACACTTAGAATCATAACTGGAGGTAAAATGCAAGTACCAGGCAGACAACAGAAATTACAATGCATGTTCTCCTGATAATGCGACTCTCTTCTTTGAGTCTGATTGTCCATGTCCATGGCATTAAGCTCACTCACCTGCATGAGAATTGTGGCTAGACCCTCGCCAGCTGGTGCAAGCGCTCTTCCGATACGAGGAAATATTGTTGCCAAGATAACCACATACAACGTGATCATCGGTATGCCCCCTCCTTTGATGCCTAGCTCAGTTGATGTCCAAATCCCAGCAAGGCAAATTGTGGCTGATACCGCAAGGGCAGTGGAACCATCCAACACCTTAATGGTGCCCATGGCCCCCGGCTCCATATCATCAGGATCCTGTTGCGAATGCAATATCTCCTGGGATTCTTTTGTCGCAAGCTTCCCATTGCTTCCATTGTCTGTGGTGGCATGAAAGCACAAGGCTTAAAGGTGAGGCAATGCGCATTCGAATGCAAAGTCAGTAAGCTTTTGTATTGTCAAACTTCGCACAATGTTGGTTCCCGGAAAACATCACGTGGGCATCTGTTTTGCATGAAGATCTCAGGAAAGACTTTTGGGACCTGATGGGATCTCGAATGAGTGCATACAATAATGCACACGCAAACGCAACTCTAACTCTCAGCAGAACTCACGCCACGCCTCATCCAGTCGCTGTATAGGAAAACAACACGGCAAGACTGCAAACTGCATGAAAGTGCCTCAACCTGCCGCCAATCACGTCCCACCTCTCGCCTTCTCTGCTGCCATCCTCTGAGCCTGACTATTGTCCGCTGAGGCCAGAGCGAACACGGCGGTGAAGTATATTGCGCAGATGAGGTTGTCTGCAGCCAAGCCCGCCGCCGTGATGGACGGTGCCACCTCCAGCGCCTCGGTCACCGCGATGTAGTTCACCGCCCCACCGATGTGCCGCGCCATCAGCGCGCACGCCATCTTCCAGCTCTCCCCACCCAGAAACCTGGCGCCGCCGCCGCACACAGCAGCAGCAGCCCAGGGCGGTCGGGGCCCGGACGGCGCGCCGCGATTGGTGGACGCAAACACGCCGACCGACGGATTGGTCGATACAGAGCAAGGCTATGCCCCAGTGGTGAACCAGCGCCCGTGGTGTGTGGCGGGAGCGCCTTGGAATGTCAGGAAGCAATTCGAATAGTGTGGGTTGTGCTTTTGAGCACGGAAACTGGACTCAACAGCCTCAACAAGCCCAGGGCATTAAGCAGCGTGGCAAATGGCAACCAGTTTGAGGCCGAGCATATGGCTCCTCGCATTCAACGAGACAAGCAGGGAGGGGAAAAGTTCCCGATGCGAGTGCAGCCTGATTGTTGTTGCGCGATGGAAACCAGTGAAGGGGCGCGAAGCAACAAATAGTCATCACGATCATACATAGTGGCGCTCATGCTTGCGTGGCCAGGAGAACTAGAGCTTATTCCGTACGGCTGTACTACAAACATAGCCCCAGCCTACCTAGGCAGGCACTGCTTTGAATGCTGAGAGTGCGGCACGTAACGTGAGCTCGCACTTATTATGCCTACATATGCGGCGAGATGATGTTGAGAAACACGCGCCGCCACGCCGCGAACCTGAGCGGAAGCATCCAGAGGGCGACCAGGGTGCCTACGGTGGTTCCGATGGATCCCACAACAAACGCCCCAAGCAGACGTCCAGTGCCATTTAACACCTGCAACGGTGCAAAAATCAAGAACACATCAACGCGCTCCCC
>NHOP01001604.1:0-10480 GCA_018697155.1 Pyramimonas parkeae | reverse complement strand
ATGCACAATGTTCACTACCCTAAACATTTTGCAATCTTGCGTACCTCTGTGCCACCGTTCTGCACCCGATCAGTCAACTTAGCCACAATGTCAGGAGAAAAGTCCAAGCGCGGCTCACTCTGGAGCATTCCAAGCCGAACCAAACAACCCGCTTTAATCAACGGCACCGCAATTTTCACTATCAGAAGCATGTCCAGCGAAGGCAACAGCAGGTAGCCACACCAGCATATAATTCATGAGCATGCACTAGTAGAACAACAGCACCACAGTCTCCACAGGTGGCAACTCCAACAGCTGCAAGAAAGTGGTGTCACATGGATGTCCGTTTTCTAGGTCGTCCTCAATATGAAATACAAATCGTACAGCGTCCCCCCGCACACGTTGGCAGCATGCTAGTCAAGCTAATCACACGCACAGCCTGGGATGCACCTGAGACAGCAGAGGCAGAATGGTGATCCCCGCATGTCCTCCAATCACAGGCACGGAAACTGTGCCTCGCGGCATTCCCGCCGCCTCCGCCACAAACGTGTTGGCCCGCAGTACGTCAAGCGCTGTAACTCCCATGATACGATTAGGGTCGTATACCCCGTGCGCTTTCATCACCTCCGCCACGATGGGCACGGTCGAGTTCACCGGGTTGGAAATGACGTTTACAACCGCTTTCGGGCAGTGCTGCGCGATGCCCTGAGGCGCGCCCGCAGAGGGAAGGAGTTGCTGGATGAAAAACACAAACTTGAACCACCTCGTTGCCATGGTGGTTGTGCAGGTCATTGGTGCGATCACTCGCTAGTCAAACATCACCCGCCAAGCCAGCATGGCCTGCGATAATCTGATAAATCGTTGCCCGAGGTGGATACTATCCATGTCGTGACTCGAGCCCGGTTTTGACGCGAATCATGCCAACGCGCTACCAACTCAGACACCCGACATGGTGGTGGAAGTATTGTAGCCCTTGGAGACAAGCAGAAGGTCAACTGGAACACGTCCTGCTCCACTGGAAGCGTCGCAATATGAAAAATGCACCATGAAATGGGGAGAAAATTTTCCTCGCACTAGCTGCTACGTGATTCCGATCTGGAACATGGATTCTCACGAATACCGTTTGCAGTGGTCGAGTTTGTTGGGTGCCTCCCTTGACATGACTTCACGACCATGAATAGAGTTCAAATTCCTACACAGAGACTCCTACACACCACAGGGATCCCTACTCAGTTGTACTGCAAGCCATGCCCACTGAGGCACGTGTTGAATGCTTTTCCGGGAAAATCTGAACGATTGTGCGCCTGTTTCAGCACTAGCTACAGGACATAGCTAAGAATCCAAGGGCCAGTTTTGTTTAACCCGTCGGAATCTTCGTACATCTTTAGGAAACATTCTTGGTTTTGCCCTCATCACAATCTGATACCGATGTGAGCTTGTGGATCCATCTCCAATGACATGTTGTGCATAAGAGCATCCAAGCCCGTGAAAACTTCAGCGTCTTGTAAAAAACACAAACATACAAACACCACGATAAATACAAGACGCATATGATATTGCTACGCCTCATTTCGTTTGAACTGGGCAATTCATCCTGCTTACTTGTAGCGAGGCCATGCCAACTGACGAGAACATTCAATTCCATCACAACATAAAGCAAACCTCAAAATACGTGCACCTTATCAAACAAGCGCTTACACATAGATCGCTGAATGCAATGGTGCTAGAAAATCCTGCACATCCCGTCAGGATTGTCTCATGAAATGACAACCCCTATAGGACGGCCAGGTATCTATGCCAACTGAGACCACTACATATTCAAAGATGTCCTAATATGAACGTGAACTAATCAGTTCTGGAGAACATGACCCCATGTTTTGATTCAGAGCAAAGCATCTTTGTGCAGTGGTTCCTTGATCCTATTCAGGACTGGTCGCTGGTCATTTTCCTGCGGGAGGGCAACAGACGGAGAACAGTCTGCATTATTCCATGTACATTATTCCATACTGCTACATCAAATGTTGTGGGGGAATCAGCTAGAGTCATTTATGGCCAGGACATTGAAGAATAACTGGGAAACAGCGATGACCGTTAGGTTGGGACATGGAACGGGATATTTCACACGCTGATTGCAAACTCATAATTGCAAGAATAGCCACATACCTGTCATGGATCTTTCGCTCACAGCTTAGAAAACGCCCAAGGTAGTTCATGGCCCCCATGGAGCAAGGAAATACCAAAAGACTGTACATACAATTATATGAAATGTGAGCCTTTGAAGCTCAGTAATGGCTTTGATTTGTTGCCGGGCTTGGAGCTGAAGTTCTTGAGTCAATGTATAGGATACAACCTTAATCTAACTTGAGCTGGAGAATCATCTGTGTGACCTACATAAGCAAAGAGAAATATTCGCAAGCCAAGTTCTCACAATAAAAGAATTCCAGACAGATTCAGAGTTCCCCTTGCATATTTCTTGTACATTTCAGGTCTGCTCAGGGAGCCACAGCAAGTCCATTGTGTACCTGCTTGTACATGAAATAACAGGGGCGGATCGCAATAACCAACGAAAATACATCACACACATCTTGTTGTGCATGCGTGAATGGTTCTGCAATCACACAGTAAAGGAATGGATGCACTCACACCGCATCCATTCAGTGCTCCAGTGACCATCTGTTTGTGGATTCGTCGCGGCCTGATATCGTACTTTTTCAATTCCATCTCATGTGCAGGAAACATACCAAGAAAACTGTTGTCTGTTCAAGATAGATAGGGGGAAATTGAGAAGTGATAGGACAGCGCACAACGACCACACAGCATTCCAGATCTGATCATCATCCGTTCAAATAGCCAACTTGAATCCAATGGAAAATCACCAAGTGAGGCTATTGTTTCGACGATGGGTGTGATCGCTCACAAAACAAAGATCCATCGTCGACGAATGTGGCAATCCTGCAGCCACATCGGTGTTCAAAGTCCACAATTCGAGTTGATGCCCAGCCAACCAGGCCAGCTAACATGATTCTTGTTGGTTGGGGGGGAGGGGCTCTGTCGCCCCGTCCCCAGATGCAACCCGCCATACGCGGGGGGGGGGGTTCACGAGTGCTGTAATATTGATAATCATCATGATGGACACAATGATCATCTCGATTAATACGATCAGTATCATGATCATCATTAACATCATCATGACTATCGTGATTATTGTTAACGTTCAGGATTATCATCATGGTTCTTGTGCGTTTGAGCGCGGATCTCACCGTGGCAAGTGTCTTGACAATGCCGGCGTTTGTGTTGAACAGGTCGTCGCGCGTCATGCCTGGTTTGCGAGGCACACCCGCAGGGATCACCACCAAATCTGCTCCTGAGAGCGCAGCACCCAGCTGGGCTTGTCCAACAAAGCCCTTCACCTGATCATGAGCGCACACAGGTATAACAAACTCCATTGGCTTTTTCGAACCCGATTGTCGATGGCTGTTGCGCTTGTACTTCGGCCATCAAGCCGACAATGTCAACATAACTACACGACAACAATATGCAAACGAGTAGCTTTGCATCTACAAGAATGATTCGATCGACTAATCCAATATGTCAGGTAATTCATGTGTTGTCAACACCATGCTTCCAGGGTCAATGAAGCCATGCTCATGCTCATGCACCTCGACAATGCACCTTTGAAAATCTCTTTGATCCACAAGATCATGGGGACGTTTCGATGCCGTTTTATGGTTGATCTGCTCAGGCGATACCGGTTGCAATGCACAGCATTCAAGTTCGTTCCAAGATGTGCGAAGCTGACCTCGCACTTTGTGTCAATATGGCTGAGATCTGCTGCAACTCCTGGGGTGTTCACAATATCGTAGATGTGCAGAACATCAATCAAATGGGACCTGTTTTCGGTTGTGCGCAAGACAACACTTCTAGTCAGGGTGAAAATACACAAGGACTTTACAGAATAGGCTGATGAAGTTGCAATCAAGTGATTGGAAAAAAGTCTATGATACAAGCAGAACATTGTTATCACGCTCAAGTGACAATTGTAAGCATATAAACAACGGGTTGTGAGGAATAGAGCACAAGTGTGCAATGCGCTCCACAACATACAGAAGAGTTCAGAAAAACAAAGTTTCAAATCTAGAGAATATCAGTCGTATAACATTTGTGCAGTATGATTTTCATAGTAGGAAGGGCGAGCTGCCGAAGAAGGAATAGGTCAAAGGATGCGGGTGTATGCCAATCAAGGAGAACACACAACTGCAAAGACCAGAGTAATCGCTTTCTGCATGGATAGTCCATATATTCAACTTCCCAAAGTTTTCTCGAGCATCATACAATGCCATGATTACTCAAAAATTTGAGTAATCATTCGCCAATCAGAGGCGAATCATCAGCTAGCATAGCTGATGATGCATCATGAACCATGGCCAATCCTCCCCAAGAATCCGTACCCTCACGAATTTGACTCCGACGATCTACTAACCAAGCCACTGAATACATCAGGATAAAAGCACGACGCCATTTGTACTACTGGAGCTCAGCTCGTGGGCTCTCACATCTTTAGCAGCATTGCTAGAGGCTGTCCAATACCTCCAGCAGCACCTGTGAGTCGCAACACCTCCATACATGCCTTAGATGCTTTACAATGTCGGCTACAAATTCACCCCTATCTCATCGCGCAAATCCTGTCATCTATGGGATTGACAGCGTAGACAGTAGGTGAATAAAGGGCGTCATACTGTCTATGTCACTTCCCGAATTCTTCTGATAAATGTAAAATGCATCACTTGAATTTCACAAATGAACAATGTTTGTTGGGCCCATCCACTGATCCGAGATTGCAAACAAAGAATCCAAGATGGCGATCGGTATGCTATTGGATAAGAAATTTTCACCAACTTGAACATGTAAGCCGTGCAGACACATTCAATGTAATCTCGGGTACAAACACAGTACACTCAGATATATGGCGATCATTTTAGGCTGGCCATTGGCCAGGATTTATACTTGCCGGAACAATTCAACCCTCTGACACCATCACCCAGACCATGGATGTAAGCTTGCTGCCAAGTCTACATCGCTCTTCCTTTATCTGCAAATGTTGTACACCGAAGATGCACATGATCCTACGGCCTGCACTATGCATTTTCGATCAGTGACTGCACACATCTTATGAACATCCACTCAATCGACAGCTGATCCATGTTGCTTCCCGTTCTAGGTATGGCAGTAATAGTATGCATAACTTACCTAGGAGAGCAACGGTAAACTTAGGACGGCCAGCAGCAGTAAAGGACAGCTCGACTCCTGCCTGCGAAAAATACTCTTGATTGGTTAGGAGGCTCAAATGCACATCATGTTTTCCAGCAACGCGCTGTACCTGTAAGTACATACGTTCTGATAGCTACAGCATTGAAAATATCAAAACACACATCGGGCTTGTCAATCGAGTACAAGTGCATTTATGAGTGTGTTGGAGCTAGGATGCCGAGATGGTATAGAAAACAAAATTGCAGTGTATACCGTAACCCTTTCATTGATCTAGCCATGGCCGTATATGAGATGTCGTAGGTCGTAGGAGCATTCACTCTTAGGTAACCTCCAATTGACACCTCCTTGCTGGCAGAAACGAATACTTCCCTCATGGAAATCAGCAGTATTCCGCAAGGCCACGCTAACAAGATATCGTCCCTCACGGCAGGTTAAGTTTGACGGAAGAACATACTCGGATAGTAGCACACGCATGCCTTGTACTATCCAATTAATGGCGAACGTTCCGATTGAAGATTCTAGAGTCGTACGTCGTTGCTCGTCGTGCTCGGAATCTTGAAAGCTCCAGGGTTCCCGTCACAATGATATCGAAACCACAGTCGTGGCTTCAACCGGGTATCATAATGATATAGTTAACCGTTGCGCATGCACCTACACACCACATGTTTCTCAAGGGATTGCGAACCATATGTCAGAAATTCTAGGAGAGAACCACGCATCGATTCCAAAGAGCTATGACGGTTTCTGGTGTCCTGAAGTTCCGCGCCCGTTAAATGCGTACAATTTCTAGGCTGCGTCGATCCCCAAGAGCAGCTAGTATGGCCTTGATGCTCCTTCTTTAAATCGAAAGAGAAACTACTGAGCGTTCGTTTGCATCCATGGTAACACACAACGTTTGAAAAGCAGATATACATGGTCCCCTCATAGTCCGCGTACCCACTCTTCCGTGTTCTCTTCCGTACGACCGCAACCGGCCAGTGAAAACGACGCACCCGGACATCCACTGGAGCGATATGGTCCGCGATGCATGATACTCGCCGGCTTACCACTGCAGAGGAGCCGTGCGGCGAATCCATTCTCGGTTGTGGAGGGGATGTTCTCGGCTTCCTTCCTGTCAAATGAAGGTTGCCTCGTCACCCAACAGGGCTCGCGCGCACGCTCAAGTACGCGCACATTTTGTACCGTGAGGGCTCGAAAGCAAAAAGCCGTCATCATGATCGAATAGGAAATATCCACTTAAACCACCGAATGAGTAACTGGATTGAGTACAGTAGATGACGGCATGTGGTTGTACATTCACGTATGTGATATCCATGATCCAGAAGTGGTGCCGCCGTGAAACGTCCTCATAATGAAAAAAATCGTACGAGCTGAGAAAAGGGTGCGGTCAAACGCCCAGCCTTACCTTCATCGGCGGAAGCTGTGGTTCTGTTCAGCTGATTCGTGTCCTTTCAAGTTTTGAGATTGATCTGGCTAGTTCCCAGCCACGATTATCCAAAAGTCCCCCCTGGTTCCTTGAGCATGCTATGGAACCCGTGTTGATCAACAGTTCAGGAGTGAGCCACATAACACAAGAAGAGTCGATAGGGGGACCCCATGCCAAGGGCGCTACCATTAACTGTTCCCGGAGGAGGCCTATTCACACCTGGGTGAAGCCCGAGGCAATACGTAAACGAGGACGGTACACGAATTAGCAGGTACGAAACTTAGCTGTCGCCATGCTGCGAACATCATGGCGACAACTAAGTTTCGTACGTTTGAAGCAGAAGAGATCGCGCGTCGCATAGGAAAATTTAACCTGGGCCCATGCAGATAACATTTCCTTATGCAACGCGAGATTCAGCTTTCTGCAGGTGGAGAAGACCGCAACGGGGATTTCTGAGGAGAAATTCTCGCTTAGCAAAACGTCATAGAACGCATGGACGAGGCCATGCTGGCTGGCGGGGCATGCTCGAGCAGCGAGTGATCATGCAAATCACCTAAAACAACCGCCGAGAAAAATGATGGTTTAAACATTACAAGTGTACCTGTAATCTTGAACGCATCCAAATAATGCATGTATTTTGCCTCTATCGGGTAGCCTCGTGTATATGGCGTCTGCACGCCACACGGCCTGGGTTCACAACCCGAGGTCAAGCCCCAGAATGGATACGTATTGCCTCGGGTGTTGATCGATCAAAGCCCATGCTGGCTGCCGGGTCATCCGATACTGGAGTGGCTGTAACATTCTCACGCAATCATCATACTACCGGAGGTTCAAAGGTTTTCCCATCTCCGGCATCGGTAGGCATTGCTCTTGCATTGATTTTTCAACGCCAATGCGGGTCATCGTCGAGGTTGAAGATGCTCGCCGATCGAAGATGTCCCGCCAGCCAGCTTTGCCTTCGAGAAAATCATCAGCCGAGGCAGTCTTTACCCGTGCCGGGGCTCGAACTCGAATTTTCCCCATATATGAGCCGTCGCCCTACCAATTAGGATTGCTTCATATTGAGGCCTCAGTACTCACCCTTACAACATTAGAGCTGCCATGCGTGCGGAGAGGATGTAATTCAAACACAACCGTTGAGTTCCGTCACCAGCTGCTACGCACAAAGTCTTGCACTCGCAACGTCGTAACGGACTGTGTTCGATTTTTGAAAAAAAAGTGGATTCCCGAATTTTAACACTATTTAGAATCTCGGCATAACAAGATTTGAGCGATTTGTTCTTCCAGCATTCACTTACCATCGTTCTTGCTCCAGTTGACAGGCGAGAGAGCTTGTGAGCTTTGGTTTAGGGCTTGCACAGATGGGGGACGAGGAGGCTAAGGTGCTCGAGGCAGCAAAGAAGCTGCCTTGGGAAGAGCGGCTCTCCCACAAGAACTGGAAGGCCAGGGTTGCTGCATACACCGATGTGTCAGAAATTGCCGGCAAGGCGTACGATGGATCGAATCCAGCGCTCAAAGAATTCGGTGAGTTTTCCCAATACACCAGTACGCCCTTGAGGATCCTCGTCACAGTAAAATTGTGGATTGTCTGTTTATGCTCGCAACGACTTCCATCAGCATTTTGACACTTGAGTAACCCGCGGGAGGTATCGTGGAACCGAATGATGGAGAACGAGTTTAACCTTCAACTCTTGCGACATAATCTTAAGTATCTTCAATAATTTTTCAACACTTAAGCACCCTATTCAAGTGTTGTTGCTAAATTTCGTCGATATCAAGCAAGCACACAACATATCCCGTTCGTGTCGCTCATTTGAGTCTTATCCATTATGTCATCACTTCTTGTAAATCCTGGTCTCGATATTGTCGTTGCCAGAGGATCACATCGATAACAAACTGTGCGGTGACAAAGGGTGTGCTCTGCACTTGCGTTGCGTGCGACAAACGTTGCGAAACACTCCTGAACCCGTGTGACCGACCTGCGCTAGCACCTAAGGGAACCGGAGTTCCTCAAGCGTTCGATCTATATGTTTACATTGTGCGATTCGCGCCCAAATGAGTGACTTTTTGGTGGTACCGAGTTTGTTTAGTAGTGAGTCTTGGTCAGTGAGGATTCCCTCAGCGGTGTAGGTCCCAGCAGAACAAGTCTGCCCTTGAGACCCAAACCACGCAACATCCCACAAGCGACATCTAGCAGTAATTGTTGCAGGATTATACCTATATGATTATGTTTTGCGATACAGGATCGTCATCTTGATTCTACCGCTCGCTCGGCGCGATGTGAGATGTGGTGCCACATCCATGCACTTGAGCATCCGCTGACGCATACCAAGAAGGCGTGCTGTTGGACCTAAGTACAATGCACACACATGACCGGCGAACATACAATCAATTATTTCCGTGCACGTGTTTCGTCAAGATTTCCCTCCCTTTTTTATGAGCTTTCAGACAGCCCGTTGTTTCCTAAGCACGTGAGAAGCGTGGAACGGCGTCTCTTCCGACCGTCATGTAATTCATGGTTATGCAGCGCATGATGTTTCTCACGGTTTGCCCTAGTAATTTTTCTCAGTTTCGGTCTTTCCGGTCCCGGCAAGTTTCGAAGACAACCTTGAGGAAGCTACGTCAATTTTTGAATACTTCCAAAATCTCTACACCCGTGTCTGCATTCTCTGCCGGCCGACCGACCGCACGGAGCGTTTGAGAGCGTAAGCCATTCTATTTTCCTGTCGCTTTAGACTCTCTTCGCCAAATGAGAGACGCTCGCATAGTGTTTCGCGGTTGCGTCTTCTTCTTTTCTCCGGCTGGCGTCTTACTATGAGCAGAAGACTGACTATGATCGCATCGAGTGTGACAACAAATGAAGGCGTGTGTTTCTGGATGAAAGGGGTTTATGAACGATTGCTCAATAGGTTTATTTCCAGGGTACCTCGGAAGATCTCCCTGTATGTTGTTCGCCAGGTGGTTGCCTGAAAGCAAGCAGGCAAGGGGATATTGGATCCATGTCACCTGCGAATCTTGAGCAAACTGGGTGCAGTGCATGCATTGCATGGGTCACAGGGCTAAAAACTGCTAGGTGTTAGTGGCTAGGCCATTTCTAGTCATGCGTGATCATAGGTCACATCGAAACGCGTATGCATAGTGTGGATGACCCGATATGAAAGAAAAGGTACTATTTGGACAGCGTTAATTTTCGATTTTTCACTCTTCAACATTGTAACCGTGCATGGTGGTGGAATGGGCACAGGTAGTTATGCCGGGAAGGCAGTGATGGACTCGAATGCAAACGCTCAGGTGAAGGCTCTGGAGACGCTTGTGGTTTATCTTGAGCGAATCGCTGATGAGAATTATGTTTCAAGGTGAGTCTGGAAAGTGCCAGTATCTACCCATCCAACTACAAACATGAGTTGTGTCTTATTCCATCGCATCCGCCTTTGACAACGGTATACTAGCTTTGGCAGAACGACAACTATCTGTTTGATCTTCGCCTAGTGAATCAACCTTACGATCTAAACCATAAACATCCATAGCAGCGCATGGAGAATTGAGACGAAGTTACCAGCTCCAACATGCATTTACTATCCTTCTGTTGTTTGGGGTGTGCTCTTGAGTAATCAGGGCTGCTCAGGCGATTGTTGCGGCTATGGTATCCAAATGTCTCAACGGGCGTCCCAACACCGTGAAGTTGGTTGCGGAATGCTGCAATCAATTCGTAGAACTTGAAGGAGCTGAGGCGGTGACGGTGCGCGCGACTCCACTTTTGAATGTGGTGATTGATAGCAATGCGGGTTTGCTCATTCGGCTCGCAGT
>NHOP01001603.1:0-10487 GCA_018697155.1 Pyramimonas parkeae | reverse complement strand
AGGTGTTTCACGGAGTCCCAACAACGTTTCGGGAAGGGCCCCACAACGGCAACGGCAACCACAACGGTGTACAAGCAACTCACCTGCACCTGGAGTGCGCGACGAGCGCAGGGAGGTCTTGGATCGTGAAGACCGCGACGCGTGGGTGCGGGACCTGCGGAATCTCAGAAGTCACCCAAGTCTCACATCACCTCATTCAGGGCAACACGACTGTTTGCAACATTCCCATAATCTTCATTGTGGGGAGAAGAAGAAGACAAAACTCTTCAGCTCTTGAATCAGTTGCCGATCGACAACGATCATGCTTTTTTTAACTGTTCCACTGCTGATCCGATCCAACGGGCGCTTGATGTTGGTGCCGCTCCCAACTTCTCTAGGCGAAAGCAAATTTGGTCATCTGATGATCGTAGAATCACACTTTATCATTTTACAATATGTGCGCACATGGACGATTTTGGTAAAGGATACAATGCATGTGAAAACGATTCTGGGTTTATATTCATGCGTCGGACATTCGTAACAGTTTCTGCAATCTAACAGTGTACGGAAATGGGCTGATGCAAGAAGGTTTAGATTCACTCATACAGTAGTCCTGTAAGAATATGTGAAGCACAACAAGAGGTATCCATCTCACTGCATCTGCCGGATGATTGCGGAAGCGTTTTCAAGACAATGATCACGCAACCGTATCCGAATACTTGCAGACAGAGCGTTGCTTGCTCGCATGTTGGAAAGGAAACCCCAAACGAGTGTGAATCGCTGCTACGTCGGCCGTTGCGTGTCCCTTAATCAGCTAAGAGAAACACGGTACTCACCGAGATCTGGATCCTGAAGTGGCATCACTGCGAGAGGATCGACTGCTGCGACTGGACAGCCGGTCCAACCGGTCTTGCAACTGCGCGATCAGTGCCTGCTGCTGCACGATCAGTGCTTCTCGATCCCGCTCCTGAAAAGTGTAGAAATAATACACAATTCAAATCCAACGTCTGCACCTTTGTCGGTTTGATGCGAATGGTTCTAAAGAACAGCGCCTTGGGCATCAGCTAGGACAGGTGTTGACCTCTGAGATCCATCTAGCAACGCGCAGTTGCGAGCAGAAATAATCGATCGACCGCTGCAACAGTTAAAAACGAGGACTAGACTTGGTTTCTTAATGATGCACTTTTGACGTGTTCATCAGCACTCAATTCTTCACAGTTATTCCGAACCCTGATATCGCTGTATACGCTACATTGAGAAACTCTTGAGGTTGAATTCAAGGCTTGGATATAAATACCCAATGCACACAACCCGTTACAGCGTCACATTCGACCTATATCCACAATGCAGCCAGCAGAGATCATGCAAATGTCGGTGAAGTATGTTCATTGTAGATTATTACCAACACTCAACGTCCTTGCCCATTAACTGCAACAAAAAAGTAGAAAGCGCTCAGCCTTGTTTGGCAAACACATCTTAACAACCTTCATCATGATGATCATTTCTAAAATCAAGCAGATCAATATTCAGGGCTCGTCGATTCGTCCACCTTCATCTCATTGCTATTTCGATGATTTGGTTCACATTTCTTCCCTCATACTGTAAACTGTCGTCTCGAGTGATTTGGTATACAAGAATGACTTTGCCGAACAAAATCTATTGAAAGGATGATGTTTTGAAGATAACTTCCGTGGAATAGTTTCACATGTCGATATTCTCGAATCGTACATCAAAATAAGGTACACATAAACGTATCCACAACTTCCTGTATCGCTCAGCATGCATGCAAAGCACACAAGTCCAATCAGTAACAACTATACTGGACCACGAATCGCATATGATATTTTAAAACAGAAATACCGGGAAGTATGAAATAGTCTACCGTTACTGATCTATGCAACAAAGATCAATCCTCAGATGCTGCATTCTTATGTTTCAAAAGAGACAGAACTCACACCAGTGCTCGCTTCCACAGCAGGAACGAGCTCACCGAATATGAGATTCCATTGCAAAATTTGTAATTCTCAGCTCAATTTTTCGCCGGACGAAGTATGCAGCATGAGATGGGGTGTGTTTGAAGCATGGTGTCTGCATGTAACTTGGTCAGGAGCTCAACCTGGACTTTCCGTAAATATCCACGAAAACGTTGAATACGTACTGAATCGTGATCTGTGCGAAGCAAATAATCTGACCTTTGCATCTAAGCGCGGCGTAGGTGGTGCTTCTGGATCTTCATCCATTGCCTCATGCGTCGGCAATGCAGGAGGCACCAGCGCGAGGAAACCCGTCCCGCAGAAACCAATGGGTTGGGTGGACGAGACGTGGTTGGGTGAAGCTGGAAGCATACCGTGTGATCACTAGGACGAGCAGGAGGCCATGTCTCAGGTCATCGCAGGCTCGGAGGGTCATCTTCGATGGGTGAGCTATTCGACATATCGACTAAACAATCCCCATAACGGGTACTGCCACGGCCTATGATCATTATCGATAAAGTTGGCTTGGCCATCTTCATGGCGAGAGATGGTACCAATCGCCTACGCAGTCGCCCAAACACGTATTGCCTCGGCCGACGATGTGTCAAGGGTCATGCTGGCTTGGCAGGTCCTCTTCGATTACCGATCGACTTTATCGATCGCCATGACACCTGTTGGAGTCGGTATACCATTTTGGTGAGGCCCGTACGCTCTCAGGGCTATCGGCCTCTGCGTTGCAGTGCCCCCCCCTTCCACAGCCTAGGGTAGGCCCGAATCCGGGGAGAAGAGTTGCGGTTCCCTAAAATGCGCTCCGAAAGAAGCGGGAATGTCCGAACCAATAAGAAAGGCGTACGCATTGTTGCCATAGTGGTGGTTGGCGTTCTAGCAGTACTGATGCTGGTGCATGTACGTTTGTTGATCAGCACGGATTCTGTCCCCTTGTTTCTTATGTAGGTACACCAGTTCTGTCACCCTTCGCTGCGAAAAAACAAGTGAATATTACACGTATGTGCGATTACAATTAAAAGTGTGCGAATTTCTCGTACAATTTATTGGTGTACCAACTTTTATATGTGAGATTGGCCACACAGTGAAATGCCTATTTTGCAAGAACTGAGTTCTCTTGCAATGTCTTTTGTTCTCACAACTAGGCTCTCTTTGGACACAATGTATTGGAAACATGATGGTAGTGATGCTTTGTTCTTAACTGTCCAGAACGCAATATGAGTGGGTCGCGGAGATGTCAGATAAGACAGGCTGGAAATTTGCTCAACTTGTCACTGCTGACGCAATTCAATACTTGGTGTAGTGCCTTGTCCTGAAATCAGGACGATGCACAAGCTCGATGTGATGAGCCATGTCATTTACCATGATATTTAGGCATCCACTGGGAAGACCTGTCACTGAATTGCGATCATGTTTTGTGTCATTGGTTTGAGACAGAGAGATTCGTTTCACAGGGCAGAATTCCGAATATGCGATATTTGAGGATTCCACTTCCGGAGGCTTGTTGAACAGTCTTTGATGACTGAGCATGCCAAATACACAATTTACATCACGTGCTGAGCTTGCTGTGTGTGGGTTTATTGCGAATATTTTTGGCACAACTCATTGGAGTTACGATCCTTCGTAGAACTCGAGAATGTTTTTGATTTTAAACTGATGTATGTGCGACCACGCGCAGCAATTCCTTTCCCAGTTGGGAACACTCGGGAATCTTTTTTTGAAACGATGGGCAAAGACCCAATCGAATTAGCAATGACGACACAGCCAGTGTCCAGCACTGCAATCGAGAGGAACAGCATCATTGGCCAACTGGGATTACTTTTCGTTTTCAGATCCCTTCGCTGGTGGACTATAGGAAAATCAGTTCAAATACACGGAATGTGCCGATTGGATTCAGGAGAGCTAATCTGGAATCCATCCCCCTATTCACGCGTGACTGCCCTAATCCTCATGTCGTGTACCATGTGGCTGTCTGCAATCTGGATGAACATGTTCTTTGCTAAAACACTGCATGGGTTTAGAACGAGATACGACAATATTCATGTTTTATTTCTTGAGCAAGCGTGCTGATTTCAGCAAGGCTTTCTTCCGGCATGATATGTGCATGACTGCGATGCAGATAATGGTGCACCACCATGAGATGCATCCCAAGACCCACCACAACTCGCACACGCGATCCGGGTACGATACATATGAACAGCCTTCAGGCACTCTTTCAACTGCCGCACAACGAGAGAGTATCCCATTTCGCACATGAAAACCTGTGGTTTTGCGGAGTGTATCTGATTTTCAGTTGCATAGTTTTCCATGGTTCCATGGCACTTGTTTCTTGCTTCTAGTGGCTGGTTGAATCCTCCAATTCTTGTCACCATGCAGACCGGTCTGGCTTGAGGAAGAACCTTGAATGGGCGTTTTGCAAGCATTCCCTTTTCTTTACATTGTTTATCTGGTCTGCTGTTCTTTTTTGACAACTGGTCTGGCTTCCCAAAACCCCTTTCGTGGTTGTTTTCGCGAGGCCGCCTATGGCTGGAGTTTTTGTTTCTGCAGGGGATTATTGAAATTTGAACAACCTAATACCATGTTAATTGGTTTGTGATATAGTTTGGCTGCCCACGAAGGAACGTTGGCCTGCCAGCCAGTGAGGGCTTTGACTGTTATCACGACTATTGTAAGACAGGATTGTGATCATGCGCACTCAGGTCCCCAATCATGCTTGAACCATGCAGAGTAATGTCGCGCATGGACACCTTCCAACTCCACAAGGATATGGTCTAGACGTCCAAATTACCAAGGAGTCAAGGATGCTAATCGCGTTCTTGAGAAATCTTCCTTGACCACTCAAAAGATTTTTGCCAGTTTTCTGAAGGCGGCAAGGACAGGGAACAGTTTGTGCAATGCTGTGCGGGTCACGACGAACAAAATTCCCAGAGACCTGAACCCTTTTTCTAACAACCGGATCCATGAGACCAAACCCGCGACCATCAAGCAACTATTGTCTCTTCTCAGCCAAGTGAGAGTCCAATTACCCAAGGTCATCCTGCCCACGTCAGGGCTCGGACAAGAACCCTTCAACAACAGGCCTGCGTGTTACCAACTAGGCCACCCGACACGGTCTGGAGCACCAAGCCAGCGCGGCCGGTACTGACTGAGGAGCCTACCTCTGAATGTTGCACGCGCCACTTTGGACTGGCTGAATCGTGAGGGCAGGGGACTGGTTTCTCTGCCCAGGCCCGTGAGGCTGCACCACAGTCTCTCTCGCACTCGGAGCAGTGAGCACACACCCCACCTCACGCCTGCGGCGGCGCGTCCAGCCCCCACGCCAAGTGCCCGGAGAGGCCACCACCCCCCGATCAAAGTGCAGGGTCGAATGAGCGAGTCGGGGGAGAAGATGTACCGCGTGATTGAGAGGTGCGCCGGCGGTCGTAGGGAAACCTGTGTTCTGCTCTAGCTGCTGACACGTAGGGCGGTTTGGCTGCTACGCCTAATTGCCCTCGCACATACCGAGGTCAGTGTGCTCCACAACACCAACCCAACAAAGAAACATGGTCAGTGAGTTTGGGTGTAAACGCGCGTCGTCGGGAGCTGCTCGAATGCAATGCTTTGTTTGGTAGGGCTACGTGTTGATCTTCAAAGGCTCTGCAAATAGAGTCACATCAAAGGAGCTTTCTGTCATGGCGGATGATTCATCCAAGGCCATGTTTGCTGGCGGGTCACCTTCGATAACGGAGCGATGCCAATTGCCAGAACACCAACCATGATTTTGGGGATTCTTTACACGTAGCCCAATGCAAGAGTACGATGTGTGCAACTTCAAGAAGCTATCGCTTGAACTCACTCTGGACCAGCATCGCGGGTGTTGGTGGATTGCTCGACCAGATGTGACTGTACAAGAATGATGCTGGTGTTGTATGCAGATCAGGCGTGGTTCAAGCAACAAGTTTAAGGACTCTTGTTGCCAGTCTAGATGAGCTTTACCAAGGAGCCAGCTTTGGAAATACCTCCAGTAGCTCAGATGGTTGTTGCTGCGTTGGACGAAACACACGCAGACCTGGATGTTTCCATGCAGCCCCTGCCTTTGTGAGACTGGCTGTGCCGTGCCCGCCCACAATTCCTGGCTCCCTGGATGCACTCGTGAACTGTCTAGCTACTGTCCGAAGGTGCTGGTGGTGGAATAGACACTGGCCGCTCGCTAATTAGAGGCGATATGTAGGTGGCGCGGTTGACAATGGACTTTCTGGCAGAGGCTGTCACCTCCCACGCTGGGGATTGAACCCGCGGCACGTATTGGGACAGTACTGCTGCTCCGCCTGCCGAGCCATTCATTATGGGCGAACTGGACGACTTTCCTGACGTGGCGTTGTTTGGGCGCAGCGACGTGTTGAGAGACGACCCGGAGCTGGAGTTCTTGCACCCTCACAGCTACAAGCTCAACTCTTCATTTGTGGAAAACGTTGCGTTGGACAACGTGGTGGTGGTATCGTGGGTGAACTTCGCGCTCTTGGACTTTGCGCTGAACTGGGTGGCCAACTGCAAGCAAGCGGGCATTAAGAAGTATGTCCTTGGGCGGACGTTGCATTTGTCAGTCGGAGCGTGTGGCAAGAAAAAACGGGAGGTGTTGTGTGGGACCGCCGAAGATTCTTTGGTGTAGTGTTTGGGTGTTGTCTTTGCAGATAGTAAGGCGGAGGTATTTATCCACGGCTAGTGGTGTTTATAGAAAGTCACGCCGAGCGTTGATGGTTTGTACCTCTAGTACGTGAGCATGCATGTCTCGGGTACTGGTCAGGAGGATTGCTTTTTGTCCATTTGTTGGTGTGTAAAGGACAAGACCAACTGTGTTTCCCAAAGTGGCGTATGCTGTCCTTTATCAGTCACGTCAGCTTGGGGTAGGATTTTTAGGATTGTAGTCTGCAGCGAGATTGCGCTTTTGATGGGAACTTTTCGCCAACATCAAATGCTTGTAATTTTGATATTTTGGCCAAGATTAGGTGCGGGATAATGGATGCGTTCCATGGGATTCAAGTTTACTTCGAGCTTGCAGTGGGTGATTGACTATACCAATGAAATGGTGAAATCAGAACAGGTTTTTGATGGCCTGACCCATGCGGTAAATAGTAAGTGTGCTGTGATATACAACGGGCATTGCCATGGCAGTCATGGTTCATGAAGAAAGCAAGGTTTCCAGTGTTCTTCCTCACGATGCGCAGACACACTTACACCCTTAGCTATGTCTAATCTCCAGAAAATTGCGGTCGGGTGTATGAGGTCTGAATTTGCATACTGAGCTTACACGCCGATTTTACTTAACAGGCGCTGTATTGTAGGATGTGATTTTGTTGATGATGTTGCACGTTTCGATTGCACTGCCTCACACTGTATCTTGCACAGTGTTGCCATTGAAGCGAGTATTGGCACTCGCACAACTGGCATCTATAGATTCGATGGCTGACCCACAGGCTGACCTGGCACGATGCCATTGGTTGCAGCTACATGGTGGGCGCCATGGACGGCCAAGCCCTCGCCGCATTAGTCCAAGCCGGCATCCCCACATTTGCCATGGAGGGAGTTGACGCCGAGACTACCGAGTGGGAGGTGCAAGATCTTGGCTAGACACATTTCTGCCTGCCGTGTTGCTAAGAACTGCGGATTGACTCCATTTACAGGGATCTCGATGATCCAGTAAACTCAGTACATGCATTTGAATCCTGTTTTGGAACGGTTTTCACTTTATCTTGGCGGCATGAGTTCGCGGAATGTGCTAGGTCAAAGCAACCGGGACACGTGCGCAACGTGGACCACATGCCAAAAGATTTTTTACTTTGTGTTTGCACATCTGCAATAATTGTGGTGCAGGTTTTGTGGCTGTCATGTTGTGGATTTCAAAAGTTTGTACTATGTTGATACAGTTTCCTGCCCACTTGGCAGGGGCCCTTCTCTTCTATTTTGAAGTGCTTGGCTGTGCTTTCGAAAGCTAGGCAGTTCAAATTGTAGAGTGTACCTTGGGTTCAGCAAAAGGAAGTGCCTCAACACCGTCGATGCCTCAAGTGATTGGATGTAGACACTTGACGTTCTGTGCATGGTATCGAACTTTGATTCTTGGTTCAACTTTGCTGTATGCAGCAAACAGAGTTATTGTACCATGTGTTGATGCTGTCGCCTATTTTATTACTTGTGACGTGAGTGCTGGGCGTGCTGCGTGGTGTAGAAGCGACACAAAGATGACATCGGCCGACACGACCGATTCTACCAGATGGGCCGCGAGAAGATTCACCTGATTGGGACATTTGTAGACATGGGATACGACTTGGTACTGTCAGGTGCTATATGAGTTTTGATTGCAAAGGGCCACCTAGTGAAGTATTGAAGTTGACTGTATGTCTCAGTCAACTTTAAATCCCGTTAAGTGGGTACGGATTCTGTCACTGTGCATGAATGTTCACCTTGCTGGGTGGCCAGTTGGTGACTTGACTTTGCGGTTGTTGATGATTTAGAGACAAGACACTGGCAGCTAATGATCACAGGCCACATGAGATGGTGGCTCGTCTTCAATCAGCAAGTGACCACACCAATCGCCTAAACTATCTCCATCGAATGTGATGGTTGCATTCAATAGACATTTGGAAGTATTTGGAAATTGCATGCATTCAGGCACGGATTCAACCATCCTGATGTGTTGCCAAGCCTAACCCGAGCGTGTTTTTGTGCGCTTGTGTGTGTGTGTGTGTGTGTGTTCGTGGCGTGCAGATATCGATACAGTATGGCTGAGGGACCCCATGCCGTACTTTGCCAAGTACCCAGAAGCAGACATCCTTTGCTCGTCGGTAGGTGCGGTTGACCACCGCTGCTTTGCACTGAATCATCCAGCATGCACCACGTTCTAGCCGAAGATTGGATGTTGCATGTTTTCTACATCCTGCATGTTCGTTCCTTGTGTATGCGGGCAAGCGCTTGCTTACTGTTGCAATTTGTTGCATAGAAGGATTCAAACGATTTAATGTTTTCACCTTTCCATCTTGAATCAGTTGTACCTCACGCTTCTGATGGTTGTGGACTTGATTGAAGGATGCCACAGCACCCACCACCACCGACGGTGGCCTAGAGAGTCCGCAAGCGGTGCGTAACTGGATGCATGATTGTTTTCTTGCTGCGTGCTTCGTTTATCAGCATGTCTGGCGGGGACATGGTGGGTGCTTCTCTGTCTTTGTGTTTCGGGAAAATTAAAGAAAAAATAGTGCGCATTGGTTCTGCACCAGTTCATGAACGCTATTTTGTTCTGCTATACAAGCGGCCTCTTACATTGATATTGCGTTGCCCTAGAGTTTACAAACTCTGTGTCTCAGCGAATAGATAAGCGTCGGGGCCTTGATAGTGTGCTCGACAGCTTTGCTGTTGGATGCTTCCCATGCAGAAGAAATGTGTTGGAGTGGTACATGAATTTCATGGAAAACTTGGCGATAGCAAGCTGATACTCGACATGAAATTATCTTTCTTCTTCAGAAACCACCTCATGAGGTGCAGTTGGGTGGTGTATGCATGTTGGATATGCGTGAAGTAGCAAGGAAATGGAGACCATGCCTGGCCATGTGTGAGCCCTCTATATCCGCAAACCAAGTTGGTTTCGACGTAAACAAGCGTAATCCTAGCTCGTTCTCTATTCCAATTTCATGCAACCACTGTGTAATTCTCGATCTATAATCGACATCGCACTGTTTGGTAGGTGTATATTGTATAGGATATATTGTTGTGCATTTGCGCCAGGATGTATTCCTAAGTGCTCATGCTCCTTAACCAAGGTTGTCCCCGAACCAAATAATTGGCAACCCTGCAATCAACATAGAATAGTTAAATGGTATGTTTTTGGAATGCGAGAGGGTGTTTTGGGTGAATTCACGGAGCCCAGCACGAGCATTAGTGATATAACAACACTCTTTTGTGGAGGTGTTTTCACCAACGGCTAGCGTGCGTCATGGCAGGCTTGTGAGCACCGTGCGGAGTCCGGGAATGCTTACTGGGTCAAACTCCCCTTTACTGACTGGTGGTATATTGAGTCAATACCCTTTGGAACACTGGTACAGCGCACAGGGGCATGCGCGCGCAACATGGGTTACTTCCTCACACACACAGAGCGTCCATGATAGTGCCCTGCACTTGTGGTGTACTGATCCAGCACAGTAGGCAGGGCTGCGGCTGGATTCTTAACAGATCCAAAGCTCTTGTCCTGGGATGAAAGGTTCATGCCTCGTCCAATGATTCACCACAACCCACGTTGGCTTTCGGGACAATTTGGCTGAGGAAGTGTTCATGCCACCCGCCTGAGCAATTGCCACAACGTGCGTAATGGTTGATGCGTAATGTTATGTGTGTTTCCGCGGCACGGGGGTGCGGCCACCGCAGGCTCACAGTGCCTTGAACATTGGCGTGATGTTTGTTCGAAGCACCTCTAACTCCAAGCACCTGGCTGCAAAGTGGCTCAAGCTCTTGCTCAGCGACGACACCATCTGGGACCAAAACGGTGATCCCTCTGTGATGTGT
>NHOP01001602.1:0-10488 GCA_018697155.1 Pyramimonas parkeae | reverse complement strand
TTATGATTGAAAAAATCGAGGACGGCACGTTGTTGAAAACGTGGTGCCATCCTCAATGCAGAAGTGCATGATAGAGCATCCAGCACTGCTACGCATACAGAGATGCATGTCCACGTACACACAGAAGAACGCAAAAACCCATAATCAGACAAAATCATGCTTTGTGGTTTGCAGTTTTCTCGCCTTGAGCAGTTTGTCGGCTCCGCCCGTCACCACGAATGGTGCACCCTTCCTCCCCAGCGCCACCGCCGTCACTGCCTCCAAGTGGCCCTCCCCTACGGCCAGACACCGCTGGGTGTGCGGGTCCCACACGCGCAGGCAGCGGTCCTTGGAGGCGGTGGCGAGCAGCGCGCGCCCGCTGGGGAGGCAGCCGGCAGAGCTGGCAAGCACCATGTCTGCGTGGCCGCGCAGGAAGCCCACGCACTCGAGGGTGGTGGAGTCGTGCACGCGCACCGCGTCTGAGTTGGACACCACCGCCACCAGGGAGGATTCCGCGCCGGCAAAGTGCACGTCCAGCACGTTGTCGTGGTTGCCTACGCGGGGAAGAAGATACAAACAAGGAGGGAGCGAGATGGGGCGTTGGGGTGGCACAGAGCACACGGGGGAGGGCGGAGGGACCGAACACCTACAGAGACTGTGTGTACTGGAGCGCCGCACATGAATGCATCGTCGACAACGGGCGTGTGATGTGGCAACGAATGATGTGCGCACTTGTATTGCGAGGAGCCCATGCTGAAAGATGCTAGTTTTCGGCATGAGCCCCTTGCATCATGCATCGTTCAGAGAGTGGCAACATTGCACGTTCCTGAGATTCTTCTCAGCAGCACACTAGCCGAGTTCACGTGATGGTGTCGGGGCGCGGATTTGGATCTGGGCAGGTTGCAGTGGTGGAGTTGACAACGAGCCTTGACCAGCTTCTACGCAACACCAAGCCAACTCTGCGGGCGGAGTGTTGCTGAGGGAATACAACTTGAGCTGAACACTTGGGTGAGATACAGATGAAAAACAGGGGCATCCAACTTAGTCTGAGGACAACCCTCTCCCTTTGGACAATCAACACTCATTCCGGCAGACGTATAGCCTGGCGCACAGTCAAATGGCTCAGGCTCAAAACGTTGTTGAGAGGAGAGATTGGCGTTGTTAAGCGCACAGGCAGCCTACCTATTCGGTGGGTGTGGATGCCCAGTTTAGCATCTGCGGGGGAGGCACGCAAGGTGAGCACGCGCGCGTCAAGGGTGGCGCACAGCAGCTCCCTTCCTCCCAGCACCAGCTCCAGCTCCATGGCCTCGGCATGCACGGGCAGCTGCAGCAATGAAACATGCTCAACGTCAAGATCTAGTGCCCCAGTATCCACCAGGACGTTGTCGTACATGTCCGAGCGACCATCTTGATTACCGTCTATACATACATATATACATATATGCATATGGGCAGTTCATGTATATGAACATGCCCCCCTGATCCAAAGGGCAGGGAGCCATGTCAATTAAGTTGTGCACTTACTTTTACGGCTGCAACAGGTGACATTCAATACCTGCATATCAAGTCCAAACGTACGTCTCGTCATTTAAATGGAAAGTATCTCATCAGTCCCGTAACAAGAATCTGCCTACCTCGGACAGTCCGCAAATGGCAAACATTTCAAACTTTTCAACTGCTATTGTAAGCCGGCACTCAACATCTACTTGTCGGTACGACAAGTTCTATTGGTACACAGGGATACCTTCATAACTCGTGTACGATATCAAAATGTATGTTGTATCGTCCAAGGAGAGCGTTTCTTTCCATCCCCATCAGAAAAGTCTGCTAATCTGTGCAAATTCTGGTGAAACACATTCTCTGTGCGCGTTGTATGCAGTGGGCTGCCGGCCTGCATGAAATAGCTAAACTTGCGACGCACCAGAACCAAATGAAAATGTAGGTGCCTGTGTTGCGCTTGATGAATCGCATTTCCGTGCAAAAGATCCAGGAGGGCCATCAATTTCACACCGGCCCTCGTAACTTCGTTGTTATGTCACAGCCCGTCTCGATGCATCATCCTCCAGGATTTGTGGATGATGTTCATGTACCGATTGCTTGAATAGCAAACGACATGCCAAAGGATGTGTTGTTTTCACAAGCCCCAAAAACCGCCGGTGTTTTCGTGTTGCCTCTGTGGCTAGCCGGCAGGACTCCTGCTCAACATTGCAATTGCCTTTGTTTGGGCTATCAACTTTGGGATCTTTGCTCGCTGTACACGCTACGGTGCCGCCCTCTGCATCCTCTCCATACCCCCTCAAGTACGCTCGACGCCACCAAACAATGTGCGGTTTCACCTGCGCCACAAGGTTGCCCGTGTCCGACCTCCAAATTTTCACCATGCCCGCCTCCCCTGCCGTCGCAAAGTACACCACGGGCACGCCGGCTTTGCCAGATCCTGCGTGCGTCCGAGCCGATTGCAGTTTGGGAGGGAGCTCGGTGAACTGGGGCAATGAACGCGCAATGCAGCGGGACAAGCTCAATGCAGCAAGAAAAATCGCTGGGTGCGACCAGCAGTATTCGTTGCTGAGTGTGCCAGTACTAGAAGAGGTGGAGGTTGTTGTTGCATGTAAGCGTTTTCGGAAAGTACTGAGCGCAGCTAGAAGCAGTTGTCATGCTTGTCTGAGCCGAGCACTTTCAGTATGCTCAGCCTGTGGCCCGGGACCAGGCAGAAACAGCAATCAACATTGACCAATTCAATGACACCGAGCCCATGTTGGCAATATTCATTCACAACACGTCCACCCGAGAGCCTGGTGGTTTGCGGCAACGCTAGAAATAACCGAAGTCGAGGTCAAATGCGACAACAACAGATACAATGATATGGAGAACAACCTCGTCAAAGATCCTACAAGAAGCAAGGCAAGGAGATTAGGGACATCAGCCATAGCAATAACAATCACATAGCCACCACAATCGCGACATAGCGACTTCACGACAAGAAATGTTCGATGTTCACGTAAAACAAAAAAAGAAAAATTGGGGATGGCAGCAAACAACAAGGGCAACAACCGGGCTCAGGTTCGACGAGTGGATTTACTATTCGGCAACTAGCGCAATATCTCGCTCATCTGCAGTGATGTGCAGGCCTTTGATATATCATGCATCGGCTGCGGCAGAAACCTGCCAATGGACAAATCCATTCTTCATGAAAATCAAGCTGCCTGGTCACATGGACTGTGCACTAGCTGCAAGTTACCCTTGGGTAGAGCCGGGAGGGAAGCGGCAACCGCCGCGTCACGGGGCAGCAGCACCATCCCCTCCACCGCCTCATGCACCGCCACCGTGCCCGTCTTCTTGTTTGTGGCAGTGCTCCACGCGGTCACCACCTACCAAGCCAGACCCAACCAGGCTACATTCAAGAAAACAGTTGCGATTACGTCTACGCACATAGGCGGCGCTCTACCTCTGAGCATATGATGGTGAGTACGCCCCCGGGAAATGGTTCCTTTTGGCATGGCACAATTGCAGCACAGGGGGTAGAGATCTAGTGGCTTGCAGGTACTATATTATTTGCAATAAACGTGGGTAGTCCGCTCGGATGGCTTACGTAGAAGAGCACACGTTTGTTGTGCGCATCAATGCGGCTCAACTCACGGTGAAGCACATCATCACTCAAGCGTGTCGCCGGTCAGTAACCCCGCTGGGTGGCAGGACATGCACACTATGCACGTGACCCGCTCGGTATTTTCTAAAGGGACCTTTCTTACTTCTGGCAAGTATGCCTCGAAGCATCATTCAGAGCTGCTCGTGGGCGACTCTGCCTGGAAAGCGGCAAGTCCTGAGGGAGATAGAATCGATCTGTATGAAACGAGGCCCAGTCCCAGCGCCGGGTGCCGAGGTGACCAATCGCATTCTTTGGCTGCAGTTGTTGAGATGCAGTGATAAACGCAAACGTGCGCACGAGCATCCCATCAACTACCCTCTACTTGCTATTTTACATGGCTGAGGGATTTCGATGGATCCAAAAGATCTCCTATAGGAGAATGACCATATAGCATGAATGGAAGGAATTGAAACCATGACTGAATCGTTGCATGCTGATGAAATGCTTTGTGACTCGCACTGCACGGCCAGCTGGTCCTGTTGATCACATCACGGAAACACAGTTGCCCTTCACATGAAAGCATCTTGCAAACAAAATACTCGTTATCCAAGATCCAGGCGCGACTATGGATCCGACCTTTTGAACGAATGTAAAGCCCATGCTTGATACCTGCCCGGTACCCCTGATGAGCCTAGTGCTTGCCTGATGATATCTAGCAGGTTCAAGGTATTCTGTGTCTGTGGAGCATCTGTAACTTTGTGGGGCGTCGACCTGATATGCGGCTTGCCCAAGTTAGATGCCGGACATAAACTGGTACCACTCCAGCGATTGCAGTATCCAAGGCCATGTTAGCTTGGCAGGTCATCATCGGGTTGATGTCCGTCCAGTAGTCGACCGTGAATTCATCCCTTGTTGATACTAGACTGATCTTTATCAATTTTCCAACCACCAAAAAAGTATCGATCTTCAATCAATAACCAAAAATGTACTGAAAACTTCTAACTTAAATAGAAAAGTTAAGAAAAATTGAAAAAACTTGAAGACTTACATAGCTTGCCCACAAAACAATTTGCAACAGTATACAAACGATGCGAAAAGGTAGAAGCTTGGTCTGGTATCTCAATGAAGAACTCCGCGCAGAAAATTCCTTGAAATCATTGACGAGATCACTTTTCTTGTGCAACACCTTTGCCCGTAACCATTTCGTGATCGCACACGTAAAGTGCACCAGAATTTTGCCTCCACAAGCTGATTCCGGTGATGGCCCAGAAATATCAGAGCATACCATCGAATCAGAATGGCGCAGTGGAAGCGTAACAGGCCCATAACCTGCGATAAACTGTATTGGGGGGAATATCAGAATCTTTGGTGGTGTAAACACAATGCCAAATGCCAAACCTACCTGAATGACGAGTAACTACACCAATGGGCTTTACAGTCGCCATGATACTGATGATGAAAAATCATGATCATCGACAGACGAAAGGGATACACCCCATACAACTCCTCTTGCAAGTCTTGACAACTCATGCGCAATTGCAACCATGGCGTGAACGTTACCAGCAAACTGGGAACGGACCCCGCAAAGACGGTTTGAGCTAACTCGGCCCCCCCTGGGCGTACCTTGTCGCGTCCGGCGGAGAGCAGCAGGGAGCCACATGCTGACACTCGAAGACACGTGACGGCTGAGAAGTGTGCGCGCATGGAGGCCAAGGGAGCACGCTTCGCCAGGTCCCATGCACGCACCTGCAATGCACTTCGCCGGAAACACACTTCAGCAGGAGGGCTCAACCAGAACATCAGTCATTTCATGTCTCTTGGTCTATTGGAGTACAACGTGTCGCCCAAATCGCACTTCCGCAGCCACACCCTTGGTTTTCATCCGCGTTGTGCAAGCTAAATTCGACGCGGGGTGGGGTTGATTATGACTTGAAGTGTTTTGGGTTGTGGATTGTGTTGATGGCAAGATGTGTTGTCTGCACGCAAGCGCTGCACCACACACTTCGGCGTTGTAGCCGCGCCATCAGCGTTTGACCGAGCGATACATCTCCGCAAGAACCACGCCATGAAGAACGAACAAACACGCCATCATAAAAACATCCCCTCACTCCCTCCCTTCCACACACACTTCCTGTGATCCTCCATCATCTGGAAATTTATCCGCCTGTGTGTACTGGGACAGGACTGTCCGCCGGTCCAGTAGGGTCGTCTTCCACAACGAGCAATATACAGAATAAATGCATTCCGCCCTCGGTACACGAACACGAGATTCCAGCCAGCGCGGTCTCTTGATATGTTGTCCACTGAGGATGAAAACCTCTCACCTCGGCACTTGGTTGAAAAGCCTCTTGATCATCTAACGGCCACTCTACTTACGACAGACTTCTGACGCAGGTTCGGCTATGAGTGAACGCAGGAACTCACCTCGCCTTCGTCTGTGCCTGTGTAGAGCACCAGCCTGCGCGCGTCGGGATGGAAGACTGCGGCCAGCACCACGCCTGCAACTCAAGCAATACAACCCAGGTCACGGCATCAAGGATCACGATGATCCTTGCGATACAATTTGAAACTAGCGATTTCAAGGAACCGGCCAGCGTCGCTAGCAGTTGATTTGGCTATTGAAAAAACAACCTACCCGCCATTGGTCATCCAAACCACCACAGGTGATGTTCAGATCAACATGGTAACCTGTTTCAAAGCTTGCCCTTTAGCAGCGGACTCTCCAATGTGTAAGGCCTACGTGCTTTTTCTGGGGCAACCCACCAGCCATCATGGCCGGAAATCAAATCAAATTATGTACAGAGACATGTCCTTGCTGCCTCCTCAATCTTGTGCTGAAGTGATTTCGGTCGACACAGTGTATATATGCTAAAGAGTACAGGCACGCGCATGGCACCACCCCCTTTGGACAACTCGCTCCCACACCAGGGCTCGAATCCAACACCCTAGGAGGTCAAGTCTCGCGCTCATCCACCTGGGCCATCCGTTCACTCTTGGAAGGCAATTCTCATAATTCTGACTCCTGCCTCTGCCTGTCAGCGTACCCTTGTGGCCACGGAAGGCGTGCGTGCAGTGCCCCTGCTGCACGTCCCACACGCGCGCAGATCGGTCCGCCGAGCCTGTAACCAGCAGGCACCCGGAGGCGTCGACTGCCATGGCTGCCACTGGCTGGGGATGGGGCTTCCAGGATCGGAGCTCAGTGCTTGAGCTGGCTTCGTATCGTTTTACCTGCGCAGACATTCGCAAAATTATTTGTCTTGGAGGACAAATGGTTGCACTCTCCACGCTCAAAACCTGGACGGTCTACGGACCTCTTTGTTGCATAGGACGCGCTGAAGGGCATTGCGTGCTCCGAAAGTTCCAGCACAACGCGCAGGCTCCAACAGGAAGCATGTTTATAGAAACTCGAGGACTGTGCACAAAAAAGGCGGTGAGTGTGCACGTGCTGCAGGACAAGCGAGATGGACGTCCTCGCATCCACACCAGCATTAGGTTTATACTTTGAGAGAAGTCCACAAGGACACTGTGTGGTCCAAAGAATTTATTCTAATAAGTGTGCAACTTTGCGGAAAACATCCAAGCTCAAGCACTCTCAATTGTGAGTTATAGAACTGTGCAAAATTGAACTACATGAGCACGACGTAAACTTCGATTTTTCTGCCTGATTCCATCATCACAACAACATCTGCACAAACGATAATTTCGGGAACTTGAAGTAAGCTAGGAGCTTACCGTGAGTGAGCGTGATGCAACCCAAAGAGTACGCGATGCGGTGTCCCAGCATAAAGCAGTCACAGGCTCTGTGTCTCCGTGTAAGGTTTTTGCCACCTCCCCACTCTGCGACCAACAGAACCCATGAGTTGAGTGGATAAACTCTATACCCAGTACGGCAGCATTCATGTTGATTCAAACGCCAAAGTTACATGTGTGGCTGATGAACAGAGAATGCATGTGTCGCTTTCGTGAAGTGACTGATGAACAGAGAATGCAAGCTCATATGAAAAAGAGATCCGAGGCCATACGCTTCTCGCAGAAGCTCCTCAAAATGAAGCTGATCTACATGCAAGCAATCAACCTATGATTACATCCTTCGATGAGAAGTCCTTGAAATATGATCAGACACAAGAAATTCATGGATACTGCTAACCAGCTCTGAAGAAAGGTGAGCTAGCTAATCGAGTTCAAAGTAACTGCAGCATGACAATATAGTATTCAACAAGTGAATGTAGCATGGAGCAAGAAATCGTTAATCTGCAAAGCCCGCATATTTTTCAAAGCCATTTCATTGGACTTTTTTCGATTATCGATTCATTCTCACGATCACCAAGTGCTTTCGACGAGATGTAGCTATGTAGTCGTGCCGACCGTCGCGCTACGAACAGCTGCTCACATAATCGGAGACCCATAGGCAAACGGTCATCGCTGTGGAAAGATACCATCACCCAAAACACCTACAAGCGCACCTGCATCGTCACCAAGGACGTGGCGTCACCGTTCGCTGCTGCCAAGGTGGCACCATCGGGGCTCAAAGCCAACGCGCCGCCGCTATAGAAAGATTCGACGCATTTCGATACACGATAGCTCTTCCTTACTCGAGGTATTGTGCCGATAGTGGCCATATCTTCCCAAGCTGTTTTATCTTGTGGTCAGAAGAAATTGCACACCGTCAGTTGAGAGGGCGAACAGGCCGGCTGCTCGCAGAACCGTATGTGACCCAACACCGTGGGTACGAAATTGGCGCACGAATACTGGCGCGGTGCTGTTTTCAAACAGAAGGGGCGCACTCCACTATCAGTTCAATTTCGTCGACGATTGCGTTATGAATAAGTTGTGCGAATGTTGTGGTCTGGCTTTGCGGCCGTGGCTGGCCCCCTTCATGTAAGCGCTCTCCACCCCCGGCTGGTGGAAGTTCAACAGCAGGAACAGTGGTTTGAGACGCTTGTCCAAAATCCGGGGGTAATCAAAGAACGGGTATTTGATGGGTGGTTGATGAAAGGAGCGGCACTGTGAGAGTGTAAATGTAGAGTTGTTCTTTAGCGAGCTTGCAGTGCTATGCAATGCTCTCACCCCATCTTGTACTGTCAACAGAGGCAAGTTGAAGCATGTACTACAGATGCATACCTAAAACATTTTAAGGGACGCTTGAATCAAGCAGTCAGAGCAGAGGCATTCAATTCGAGGTTTATAAGAGGCTATATTTGAGGAATAGTTACTCGATAAATTGGAACTTGACTAGAGGGAACTAACTTTGAGGGTCGACATTTGTCGGATGGCCCAGCTTATATGGCAACGGCTTCCTTTTCAGGGAAACCCCAGTCCGACCCGTCGTGGGTAGGTGTGTACTGCATGGCCGTATGATTTATCAAAAGTCGGCTGGCTCTTCAATTAGCGAGTGAACATACCAATCGCAGAGACAAACATCGCAACTGATTGTTCAAATAATGTCTCGTGTGCGGGTCACCATAGATTGGCCAGTGATCGTACCACTCGTTCAATCAACCACGATGACAACTGGTGGTTGTCATTGTGGTCAAATCCAGCACGGAGAACTAAGTCGGAGGGTAATCGACGAATGCACTTGTGGGATCGGAGCGGTACTTGGATGAGCTTGGAATGCTGTGCGTTGCCATCTCGCCATTTTTTTCATCAAGTGCATAAGAAATGAAGTCAGGGACTGAATTGTATCGTCTTCAAATCGGGGACACTTTATAGTAGCATCACGAGAGAAGGGACGGTTGATGTGTGGGTGATCAAAGATTGATCACTATACTAGAGGAACAGGAAAGAGGCACTTGTGCATGGCGGGGGTTCCTACCAGAGCTTGCAATTCTGTTCAGTGCACTGCCATCGCACCTCGTGTCCGTGCGTCGAGTGCAGATTGAACCTCCCCGTTGCCGGATCATTCAGGCGAATTGAGCTTGCATGATTCATTGCAAAGCTCCCAAAGTTGTCAAAAACAGTCCTACCTTGTTTCATGTCTATCACATCCAACACAGTTCAGAGCTGCTAAATTCAAGGGTCTTCATATTAGAATCACATGGGCACTCGACACGAGAAAATGAACTCGACACAGAGATAAGATGGCAATGCGCAGCATTGAAAGACTGCCTAGCAATCCTATTTGCACAAGTGTCTTTTCATTGAATACAGAGTAATCATCCTTCGATTTCCGGATGCCCTCTCATGAAGTACGAACCCATAATCGATTACCCTCGCATTATATCCCCCATCTTAGATTACGTTGTAAACCCTAATTTTATGACCATTCGTCTGTTCCCCTTGAATTCAATGCCCCTCATCTGACTACGCTCATATTCGGCCCCCCTTGATTGATTAATCTTTTTGAGTGTCAGTTGATTGATTACATGTTAATATACGTCCTCGATCAATGTACAGGCGAGGAGGTTTCCCTTATTCGATTGCCCTCTAATGGAGTCCCAACTCATCGATTACCCTCGAGTAAAGCGCCCCATCGTTGATTATCCTGCTTAATTTGTCCCTTACTTGCTCACGAATTTCGTATGAATTCTGTGACAATCGTGAAAGTAAGTCAGGGCCTCCATATTGACCTGTTATCGTATCCATGCTTTGATTCCCCCAAATCATGTCCCTCCTAGACTACACTCTTTTTCTAGTGCCCCTTCATTGAATACATTTTAATCGATTAAAGTTCCCTCTCACTGAGTGCCCACGTAAAATATGCCCCCAATCCAGATCTCTTGGGGTAGTAAACAACGTTTGAACATCAGTCGTCATGATGATTGTTTAGAAGGATTGGTATGATCATGTTTAGCTATGTGCCCCCTTCTTTGTACAGCCTCTAACCTGTTTTTTCCCAACAAATTGAGTACCCCCTGCCTGATTCCGCACTAATTCGCATCCGTATACATTCCTTGATCACCTCACATTCAGTGTCCCTCTTT
>NHOP01001601.1:0-10492 GCA_018697155.1 Pyramimonas parkeae | reverse complement strand
ATTACCGTAGATCACTCTCGATCTATGACAGGGTGGACATCAAAGACTTGGAACGGGGGAAGCCATGGCGGACCGAACAACGTTTGGCTGGGCATCAAGTGCCCAACCAAACGCTGTGGAGTATGTGATCCCGTTTAGGTCGCCAATTATTGCGCACAACGATCGCCAGACCAGCTCGGCCGCGCACCTGGTGAGGGTGTGCAGCTCATATACACATTCCAAGATACGGTTATAAATGTCGCATCCTTCAACGATTTGAAATTCTACTGTACCACAGACAAACGATATTTGTAGTATATTGTAGAAATTGATCACTGGTATGAAGATGCAGGGGAGAGTGCTTGCTATGGGAAGCACGACGCTCCCTCTGCAAAGGAAAAAGAGAAACACACGACGCTCCCTTCGCAATGGAAAAAAGAGAAGCACACGACGCTCCCTACATTGGACAGGTTGGGTTTGCGCGGACTCTAACGCATCTCACAAAAGATTTGCACCCCCCCCAAGTTGGTTGGGATCCAACTTCTCTCATGGGGACTGGGTACCTCGAACCTCGAACAAGCCCTCCAAATGTTGGGGGTTCACTAGTATCATGATTATTATCATTATCATCATGTATTGACCCTAATTCCAGGATCTCGTTGACGATTGGGTCGATAGTTGTTGCAACAGTCGCAAAATCAAGCCGAATGTGGTGTAGTTTAATGTAATGTAGTGTGATGCAACGTTTTGTAATGTGATGTAGTGCAATGTAATGCAACGTAACGATATGTATTGTAGTGTATTGAACTGATATGTTATTCGAATGTAAGCACCTGCTGTCCGTGCACGTCCAGAGGTGACATGAACCCAAGACATGTTGCAGGACTACCGCATACGACAAAATGAAAATAAATTGAAACAGAAACACAAAACAGACCTCAAACTTACCCATCATCTGTATGAAAGTGGGCCTTAGCTTAGGTCGACTGCATTTCACATATCAATCACTTCAATCATGCAACTCACAACAAATGCCAAATTGTGCCTAACATGAATATCGGACAGAGTTTATGATTGAGCTCACACTCACTCATAAGCCCCATCGCATGCAGGACGGATCTATCCATCCTCGACTGCGATATCATTCATGATGGGATATTACCTCTGTCAGCAGGACATGAAACCGCATAAACTAATCACATATCAGAGTTCCATAACCTGGCGACATTACTCCAAGGAACAGTGCACTAAGTTAGCCACATATCTACAAATGCAGAGCAAAGTAGCTGCAAGATGCGCCCTTAAGGATAAAACTAAAGTACCTGCAGGGATATTGTCATGCACATCCGAGCAACCTTCTTGCTCACATGTTGATGTGGCCTAGCGATCACTCCAGGTCTGGAGCAGTCTGATATGTCCAATAAAGCAATCGCTACATGTATTCAAAAGTTACTCGTTCGCACAAGTGAACTCAATAGTTTTCATACTGTATCACGAGAGCCAAAACACTGGCTGACTACATTTTAATTAGTTTCTAATCTCCTGACTCAATGAAAGTAGCACCCATGGAAAACAACACTTGAATTAGCATACGACTAGGTGTTCACAATGAGAGCACTACATTAACACTCACCCAACGTAAACACATTGCTTGCAACTTGCACAAGATGAATGCAGACGGTTCGCCTGTATCTCCACTACGGACGTCCACCCAGAGGAGGAATGATATATCCCTCATCATGCAAGCGGATCCCTGGTCCTGGCGAAAGAAACACTTTGGCTGCGCCACTGTTGACTCGGAATATCACTATTCCCTGATACGCCCCACGCGGCACGCCTGCTTTCCTGGTAATCGGCACAAATACTAGCCTATAAGTCACATTCACTTAAGCAAAGACCATTTCTATGGTGGCAGCATGTTCCCAAAATGTGAACGCCTTACTCGAATGCAGCTTCAGAAAGTTTTTCAAAGTTTTTGTTTAAACAATACATTCATCTGGAATTTGTTCCGAATTGCAAAAAGGGCACGTGTGGTCAAACAGTTCTTGCCGTGTATTGACATGATACCAACCAAAACCATTCCAACAACGCGGATTGCAAACTGGAATGCAAGGAATGTAAATTATTGAACACAACTATTATTCATTTTCTTGAAACATAACCAAATCTCAATATCCAGCCGGTTGTTCTCAACAGAAGGCAATAATTATCTGACCAAAAGTAATGAAATGATCACTTAATGAGAGCCGCGTTGCAAATGACAAGCGAAATTACTCGATGAAACCATTAGTGTGCACATTCGTGCATCCCGCGTGCAGTAGACAGGGTGTGTTGTGAATATGTAGGAGATGGCATTCACTTGCACTGCAGAATATTGTGAAGCTTTTCACCCAACAAATCTACATGCTGAGTTTGATGGGCATGCAATAGTCAATTGCCCAAAAAAATGCAAAACACGATAGCTAGAGTATGAAACTCGTTTACAAAAGCCAGTTGGCATGACTGCACATTTCTCTGTCGTACATACCAAACAGAGAGCATGGGGGGGCTGCCCATCCAAGAGATTTGCGAACAACATTAGAAAAGCGTACATGACCGTGCACTTGTCAGTATACCTGCTTATGCAGCAGGTCACATCAAAACCTGCATGCGCTTGGGCTGTTGAATCATATCTCGGGTGTGCTGGATCTAACTGATTTTGTGCAAATAGTCCATATGCCAAAAGTGATAAAACTCATTCTTGGAGATCTAAACGGATTGGATTTGAGCAAACATGACATGATTTAGTTCTTGGCCAGCTCACTGTACAAGCGGCTAACTGAGCCATTGAAATGGCTATTCAGTGTGAACGCACTCTAATATTACCAATTATATCTTGATTGGCTGGGAATATCATCTCCCACACCACACTGAGAACCTGTAGCCCTACGTAAAACAAACAAATGCGTTCTCAATCGCGCCCTCCACGTTCAAATTGTTCAGTAAAGATATCAACAGTAAGATATCACAACTGCCTTAAAGCGATCGCAAGATCAGGATCAATCGAATCTCAACCTGGATGCGCACCACTCTGTCATGATGTTGAAGGCCTTTGCCAATGCTTCAAAGTGTTGCTTGGAATTATATTGAAGACGCACATCCCCAGTCATTGTGAGGGCCTGACGTGCGTCATGTACCATGGTCGCCGATTGCATTTGTTGGGTAATGCTGATTTTGAAGCGAGTTGCATCGAGGGTACTGCATACACTCACCCGCGGCCCGTATGCGAATTTCAATCTAGAATCCTTAACTTGATTTACCATCAGTCCATGGAGAAGCAGAGTTCTCATTGGTAATTATTGATATTCACTTTAAGCGTGCAATAAAAACAAGGTTCAGGCTATGAATCAAAAAGGAAACCCTTGATAACATTGCCTTGACTATTTGCCGTCTTACTAAGAGCAGGTGAAAGCAATGGTGATATCAGGCTATCTCGAACAATCCAGCCACTTGGAATGAAAGCGTAGCATTATTAACATACGGTGAACAAGCAAATGATGCACATGTACATCTACATACTGACATGCCAACGATAGAGTACAGTGTGGGAAGGCCAAAATAAAAGAAATAACGTTATCTGGGGAAGTTAATCCTGTTTCGCAATTTCTTTTTGATGTGCGTGTTCTAAAGTGTGACCACATACTTTGCAATCCAAGAAAATGGGGCAGGCATGCTAGGGAGCATCCGTGAACAAATCCTTGGAGGTGCACCGGTATGCAGAGCTCGCATGCAGGCAACCGACTATATTTGAAACACAGTAAGTGACTGTTGATCTGACTGACATCTGATTGAAGATTGCAACAAATCCTGATGACGCAACGTGTTGAAAGCTGGGTGCACCTACCTTAAATCAAAATTCGACCAATCCACCATTTCCGTGTTCGCATGGATTTTGGTCAGGTACTGCTGGAAGAACTGCCCTTTGCTGCTGCCTTTCTCGCCGAAATTAGCAGTTCTACACACCTGATGTCGCACGCCACCAAAACAAAGCACAGTACGAAAACATTCAATGCAACAACCACATATCCGACCAACAACCACTCTCACAAATGATCATGAATGCATCGCTTCTTCGTAGTTCCTTGGCTAGGACACCGCAAGGCACATATCAGAATTCAAGCCGGACCATGTCGGATGGCCTAGTTGGTAAGGGCAATAACTCGGGGTCTACTATGACGGCTTCCTACGAGGTAGATCCCGAGTTCGAGTTCCGATATGAGTAGTTACTGCCTCGGCCGATGATATATCACAAGCCATGCTGGCTGGCGGGTCATCTTCGATTTGCAAGTCATCATACCAATCCCCAAAACAATCACTGTGAAAACTGGTGATTGCATAGTTTTTTTCAGCCGAAGATGGAGCTTAACGGGTGCAATTGCTTTGTTCATGGATCAATTCTGAAAAGTAGTACAATAGCCGATATGGTCGCCCAAGTGAGCAGCACGAAATGTGTGACAAACCCAACAATCACAACTTTGGACACTTGGCCCAGTCAAAACATGGAATGCATGCCAAAGTAAACAGGACACAACAACCTTTGGGATCTCAAAACAAGCTGTCTGTACTTTGGGCACATTTCACGTCGTGGTTGAGTACATTTCGATGCTTTGAACGGAGATGCATGGCACTCGGGGTACGAGCTGCGATTTCTGTGTACGCAACGGGATCAGCTTCTGCAAAAAACCTCCCTGAAGCAAAGAAAGGTTTCATGACAATTGAAGCTGACACAAGTCTGCCATACTGGTTTCCCCATACCCCCAACAAACTGTTGGTCCGGCAATACAGAACAAAACCAACCTCTTGATCGTGTCAATAAAAGGAGAAGTACGGGAACAAAATCAACAGCATACCTGCTTCTCAAATGCATAAAGACACGGAACAACACTTACGACCGATCGGCTTCGGTTGCAAGTTGTGCATAAAGATGAATACGCTATACTTGGTGCTGTTGGGAGGCCTGATGGCAAGTGGATGAATTGCGAATAAAAGCTATGCTGTAACAAATTTGCCTCATGTTGGCTATTGAATATTGTATATCCGATGTCAACCATCAACCTTTGGACCATGGTCTCGCCTTTATCACTCATGCTAAGTAAACATACACACACACACACACACACACACATAAGCAAACACTCACCTCCGGACGAATACACTGGCGTCCTTTCCGAACCTCGTTGTTACGCATCCTGCCCAAAATACCTCATGCACACTGCTCACATCGACAATCGTTACTGTATTGCGTTTCACATAAAATCATTATGTTTTCAAACATATGCGTTTACACGTTAAATCACTGGGTTTGCAAAAGATGCTGCAAGTGGAGCGGTCCGGATGCTTCACAAAATTCTCCAAGATCTACCAATAAACAGAGCTTTAACACCGGTACTCATTTGCTTGCTGATCAATGCTATATTCGGTTCCTATGGACATGCACAGACCAGCTTCCTATTCCGACATGGACTATGAGACAATTCTCCTTGGGTTCTGCGCTATGTGCGTTTGACTTGGTGCACGATTTTCAAGGTTGCCATATACAGCGCTAGAATTCAGTGCTTGACCCATTTGACGTGGGTTCCCACCCAGCAGGTGAAGATTGTGTGCATGTACATTAACTACCCAATGCAGAAAGCCATGTCAACCAATTCATATGTTAATTTTCATGAGTCATCTTTGTGGAAACTCTGAAAACTACATACCCGCTCATACACACACCACCCTACGCCTGGCGCAGATTTTGAGGACACGCGTCTCGTTTCGTACGTCCAATCCGTATGCTGATGCTTGCAAGTTCATCAGTAAACAATCAGTGCGGCACAAGCGCCGTATCACTGGAATCGGGATCTCTGCTTGCGAACACATTGCTGAGGCTGTGCGCATACAATGCAACACTGCGGAGGCAGTAACGCACCAATCGTCCCAATATCCGCCAAACACTCCCGGGATGCTGGAGGGGCCCGTTGTCCAGATGGGGTGCAGTTCGTCCCACATATTTTTTGTGAGCATCCATCCTAAGCCCTGGCACATCATCCACACCACGTGCACACCGCCCAGCACAAAGCGCATGGTGCGATACTTATCATGATACCCGCAAGCAATCTCCTGGATGCAGTGAGCATTCAAAGTCCGGACACGCACACTGAAAGCTACATCAATCACATTGATACTCCACCATATTTTGTACCGCCCCTGCACAGTGTTCAATCCTACACAGCACATTGTGCACCGGAGAGTACAGCGGGGCCGCATATGCTCCTGCAATTTCACATTTTGTCCAATGCCAGATCCAAACGTTTGCATTGGAAAGGAAGGAATGAGAATGTTCTCCGAACTCTAGCATTGCTCAAGGTTGAAACAGCAGTAATGCATGCATACGTACATGCATACACACATACAGTTGTGCCTGCTGACCTGAACAGACATAGGTAGTGGAGGTCAAATAGAGGTCTAGACTCTCACAGATTACTTCCAAAGCGGATTCAATATTGCATACTGTGCTATTGAGTCAAGTGCTCATACTCACTGACCAACAAGGGCGCAATGTATGCACATGTTTTAGGAAAATCTGCATACTATCATTGTCAGCGTTCTATACACTGCATGAAAATGAATTCACCCACAGGGGAAGGAATACTGGTCCCCAAAGGAGCCCACAACCATGATCCAAAGTCACACCCTACGGGGTTTATCAACAGAGACTGCCGTATGGGTACTGTTTGAATAGTGAGCAATCATACTTACATGTATACTTGAGACATGTGATGCACTTCAGATCTTCAGCTGTTCTGTTGGACACTAGCATTTGCAATCTCCAACAACTACACTCCCAGACTAAAGCATGTAAACTCAAACCATTCATGGATCATCAGCACTGCAAGCAAATGTTTCAACTAACTCAACAAAGTTTCCATATGTGACCACAGGAGCTGATCATCATGGAAAATAAGCAGGACAGAACACAACCACCCCTAGCGATGCATGGAAACAGTCTTGCCACTTGCCAAAGGCGTGATGGTGTTCCAAAGGCAACTATGCACCGTGGCATTCGTTGCTTTTCCTTCGTGCACAATACACAACCCCTGAAAATCACGGGAGGACCTTGCAAGCTCAAAACCAAAGAAATTCGTGCGTCATTTTCAAAGTTACTGCAACAAGGGGTCGCTACGCACCGGGAAGAAGTCCGAGCGATAAACGGCTTTCGGGTCAGCCACAAACATGTCCTGCCCGTTGTCATTCCAAGAGGATACACACCACAGGGTGGGGTCATTGTCTAGAAGGGGGGCCATCGCAGCAAAATACTGGAAGAAGTCCACCGCCAGTTCCATATCGTCCTGCAGACGCAATTCAACCGGTGCACACACAATAAGGGTGGGAGATATCATACGCATGCGCGTCGTGCGTTTTGGAGTTGTACCAGCACGTCTGTAGGAGCTTCCGGGAAAAACCACAGGCTGTAGGTGTACTGTTGAGAATTTGAATCCCGTTACGCGCAGATGCTGTTGGGGCAATGGGTTCCTCAAGCTGTGTAGTTCGGTACTTTGTCTCATCAAAAACTCCTTCTGTTCATTTGGCAGGCGATATACCCAGCAATCTAAATTGTGCTTTGTTTCAAAAAATCCATGGCCCTGCATTAGGACTGGTGCAAAATAGCTCGCTCCAAAGATATCTGGAGAAGAAAGAACCGCCTGTGAGCATTGGAAGAGCATCCATGTTTATGGTAGCGGCGCTCAAAGCTATTGAAGACGGGAGAAGACCCACTGGCTTATAAGTGTTGTTGGGGCTGGAACTCAGCACTTGTTTGGTACCAGAGAACTGCTGTAGCGTCTCGAGACTCTTACTGGGATGTATTTTGCGTCCAATTCACATGCAAAACTAACATTAATCGGTGCACATAGACTGTAATTGGCTCAAGGATGCGACGGAAGATCAACCACGTTGGAAGACTGGCGTTGAAACATTGGAATTTGCATCTGACAAAGAACACAGGCTCAAAGATAAGCATATTTGGGAATTCTTTTTGTAAAAGCACAACCGATTCACATACTGATTTTGAAAGCCCATGAAGAGAGATTCAATTAACTCATCTTGTTGTTTTCAACACCTCGCCTCATCCCAGTACTGGTTCGAAAACGAATGCTGACCAAGAGCTCTAGCAACCCCCCTGAGATTGAGAATATGCAATTGGCTGGATTCGAACAACGACACAATTTGGCGCCTGCTAGTACACTCCACGAATACACTGCTGGTGAAATCCTCATGCCAACAAGGATTGGGACTATGCGTAAATATGGTGCAAGGTACATCCCGAAGCAAAACATTGGCTTGCCTAACCTTAAACCCTAAACCCTAAATACAAAGTCCCAAAGCGCCAGTTGTCAGCTGAACATGCGCTTCCAAGTGTATGGACTGTAGCCTAGGTCAATCAATTTGTTGGAACAATTTGATGGGCCAGTATGCACACTCACCTCAAGGACGATAACCCTGGGGAAATGTCTTTGGTCAAAAAGTTGCTCAAAAGCCCATCTGCCGTACACACAAGGTGGTCCACCACGTGCAAAAGTCTGGGCATGCTATTCACTGATGAACATGCTCAAGTGAGATCAATCGAGAATGAACATTGTTGTCAGCCATGAACAGAGACAAAAGGGATTGTCTTTGAGAGTGAGAAACACAATTGACATTGGAACATCCATATTTCAGATTTCTACTGCAAACTTGGACAACACGGACAAGGGGCATGGATGATCATGTTCTAGGTGGAACCGTTCAAGCGGGCCATGAATGCGTATCATCTTTTGTTACTAAACAACGATTGATAACACCATGTACCTGTGTCACTTTTCACAGAAGAGACAGCGTCAAGACCATGTACAGTTTATCCCAGAACTGTATATGAGATGCTCATGAGAAGTGACATTTTATCATTCAAACAAAGGCGCCCTTGAAAATGATGCAGGCTATCGACCAGTGACAATGACCAATGCCAGAGAAGCGACAAGAACACACTTGCGACTGCTGCGGACTGATAAACAATCTGTCCATGAAATGTAGCCACCTGCTCAGAATCTTGATTCGGCTTCTGAACTTTCAGATGGAATATCTCGTCAAGGGCTCTTAATGAATGCAAGCTCGGATTAGGCTAGGGGACTGCATACGCTATGCGTACGACCGTGTTCTTGATGAGCGCTTTCGCAAATTCCTTTTGTCGCATCCATTTTCTCAGAACAGTGTTCATTGCATGCTCTCTAACAGCAAGCCTCGCGCGTAGAAAACACATCTGTAGGGTGTTTTCTACGGCGATCTACTTTGTTTCAACAAACCAAAGATCGTTCGAAAAGGCACCGTGTAACAGATTCTGTCCAAGCGCCGGATTGCGGGACGTTCCATTGACCCACATGATACGAACAGATTCAACACTGTAGGCGTGCATGCTGAGAGATACATTTCCCATATGCGGAATGTACATCAACGACTGAACACAATGAAAGCAGTCCTCAGTGAGTGCAGACACGTCGCTATCAACCGTCATCTCCTTGAGACTTGCGAACAAGAAACGAAGATTGATGTCCACATAGCTCATGTGATGCTTGTGAAGCAAATTGGCAACGCACTCAGTTCTAATCCCTGGAACCAAGACTCATAAAACCACCATCATCACATGTCCCAGTGATCCTTGGACCTCGCCTTTACTTTGAAGGGCTGTTTGACATTTCTGCACATATCCAGATAGCCTAGATATCACCAACGAGTCAAACATTCTGGCAGTCCAAAGAATCATTTCTGGCTCAGAAACAGTACTCAACAGTCGCAAATGTTGGGCTTTGCACTTGTAATGATCTGCGATGCGGTAGTACACGATATCCTCCTTGGGAGACTTCATACGTGGCGGGCGCTCCTCAATGTGCTGCATATACGAGACTCTGCTTTCGTACTGCCTCGCCAGCTCTGATACTCTGCCCGTCCATAACCCGTTACACCCAAAAACGCCGGCTGGACAAACACCTTGTAGAAGCTAAGCTGGCACAACAACGGACTGGGCATGGAAATTATTCCAGATAGTTTTTAGAACCGGAGGATGAGGTTGGCAATTGACGTGTTGTTCAACCATGGCTGCAGCTTGAGCTTCCAACAAAAAGTTGGACACCATCCACTGCGTGACAGCATTGACAACGCCCTCCAAAAGCTCTCTCGAAACTTGAACCCTGAATCCCTATTATGATTGCGACTGGGGCAAACACGGTCGCAAAAAATCATGCGCTTCGTGAGGTTGGTTGTTGTGTCGATCGAGGGTCCAGACGCTGAATCAGAGGCGCTGTACAAATAAAACGAACAACTTCGTATTCCATGTTGATGGCACATCGGATGAGAAAGATGGCTTTGTCTTGAACCGCATCCGAACGCTTCCCTTCCCATACTTCAGACTCATCAATGATATTGCCAAAACACATACATATACTACACATTCCGGTATCCG
>NHOP01001600.1:0-10498 GCA_018697155.1 Pyramimonas parkeae | reverse complement strand
GTCCAAAGCAAGAGGTAGTTGTTGGGCGCAGAGCGACGGCTGTCTCTTATACACATCAGATGTGTATAAGATTCACGGAACATTGGCCAGCGTCTCCAACACATGGGCCTTCGAACATACCAAGACGTGGGGAGCACCTACGCGAGTCAATCTATACAGAATCCCTAGGTTCAAATCGTGGTCGTGCATTCGTTTACACAGGCAAGAAATTTTCGTTCAAATTACTGTCAACCGCCCGTTGTGTGTAGAGGCCCACAGCCACTTGCCAGCATGGCCCGCACAGAGTTCACGCGTCACCTCGCAAACCCTCCGCGAAATTGGGGTGGCTGTACCGTGCACGGGTAATTACGATCGGGTTGTGCATCGATCGTTGGCTAACGCTCAAACATCGTGCTCTGTTCATCGGACTGCTTTCGGGACGTGTTTGCCCGTGACAGGGCTGGCGAAAGAGTCGTTCCACTACGCATAGGCGGTGCTTTTGAGTCATCGCCTGTAGGTAGGGATGCAAGTCGGGGCGAGAGCACGGCCGCTTAAAGCGAGCCGCGTTATTCGTTCATTTAAGAGGTTCAATGTAACAACGGCAGTGTGTAGGCACAAAGATTATGGACGAACAATCGAGAGCCCGTCGCGTCCCCAGCTGCGTTCATGCTCGAGGTGCGTTTTGGGTGTCTGGGTAAGGAGGTCGTTCATCTGTATGAACCCGCCTTTAAATCCGATTAGTTGCGGGCAGAAATTGAGGCGTTCTGGTACCTGTGTTGATTGTCATCGCATGATCACGACTCAATTCTCATAAACTTTGAGCTGGTAGTTCGTGTCTGTCGAAAGCCGTGTATATGCGTGACAGGTGGTTTAGTTTGGTCAGCTTCGTGTGATGTCCGTCGAAGTCGGTCAATTTGATTTCCGTCATGTAATTCATCCGTATTTATTCGATGATTCAACTTTTGGCGATTAGTGCGGGAGAAGTTCGTAGAACAAGCCCTCCGATGTCTCCATAGTGTACAGGTATAACACACCACATCTATGATTTCTAGAGAGGCTGTGGAACAACCATAGATCAAAAGCCAGTTACTTGAACGAAAATCGCTGCAACTGATTTACACGATGCGCATGATGTATAAAGAAAATACTAGTTGGATCTGTATAGAAAGGTGAGGCAGACAAGGAATTATGATTTCAACTATGTATTTTCTATTTCATGGTGGCACTTTGGGAATGAAATGAATTGAATGCAATGACGGCCCCATATCCAATCATTTTTTTCCTGACAATGTAGGTAATGCGATGACGGGTTCCACTAGGCACCAACCCATTGCAAGGACACGTGTTTGAGTATGTCAAACTGCACAAACACGTTTTTTCAGCCACAAGATATGCAACTGAAATGAGCATACGTTGGCCTTGATAATGTGAATCGATTTGAAACATGGTTTCCATAAGTTACGTTTCAAAATTTTATGAGTGACGGTGTGAGAAAAACAAAAGTGAAAAGACATTGAATTTGCTAAAAGTTTGAAGCTCTGGTTTGTTGTATGCGTTCTGAAATACATAATCCCGAAAATTCGTTCAAGATCAAGAAATCATTCTGGTTTCAGCAGAGCATAATATTATCAGGTGAGTTTCCTTACCTGATAATGTATGCCCAGTCCCACACAGCCACCAAATAAGATCTGGGATAAAGCATATGATGCGGCTCTCCAAGTGCAGACCACCAAGTGCTGCTATTTCTTTACAGCAACCTGATTTGTGATGGAAATCGTGAATTATTCGTATATATGCTGTAAGCCCAAACTCATCCTGTCATGATGCTTGGCACAAACGACACATTTGTTCCCAATGATTTGTCTTCTGTTGGTATAAAACTTGTGCCCTGTAAAACCCCAACAGGGATGAAATGTGCATACATGCAAACGCATGATTTTCAGTGTTTTGGTTAATACCATAGTTCTATAAACTTGCAAGACTCTCGTTCAAAATTCCGAAGTGTAACTGATTGTATAGAAGGTTTGCATATTTCAGCACTGGTGCTCTAGCGCCTTTGAGTGTGCCTACAATTGTCAAGCTTCCAGCAGGTGGGTTGCCTTTTTCGTTATTCTTGACCTCATGCACTCTGTACAGCAAGTATTCAGGAGGTCACTGTTGTTCGCTTGTATTCCCGTTGCTTGCTTGAAGTACCAAAGGTTCAGACATCATTGCGTTTGTACGAAATAAAGATATAGTGTTTCTTGCTTTCCACATCATCGAAAGTGTTCGTGCAGACCTTCAATGAACATTAGATCGGAGACAACATTCATTGAGCTCAAAGTATCCTTGCTTCGCTGAAGTTTCATTCTATCTCCTGTAGCAACCCATTCATGCTCTTGAGGATAAACAATACAACTTGCATCTACTTCGGCAACGTGACAGCACCCGTAAATGGTCCACAATTTTTGGGGTTTCATTATTACGCGTGTGAAGTTTTGGGCTTCTGCGTGGTACGGCATGCTTGCTGGTACCTTACTGTGTTATCGTACAGATGGTGCGCCATCAGTTTCATACGAGCATGCAGATATCAGGAGATAAAGCCATCAGGAATCACTCCACGCTTCTCCTTGGATCCCATGCCATGCGCGTTGACTTGTGCCCTTGACTAGGTGTACCAATTTTGCGGATTGCCCAGTGAAGTTGTGGAATATGTGTTGAATTTGCAAAAACTTCACACTATTGCATGTCGCATTTGACTCAGTTGGCATGACCAGTAGGTTGGGGTTGTGTCCCCGTATAGCACCGTAGATGATCGGGAACAGCGATTGGTGTTTGGGATCCTCAGGTAGCATGAGCTGTCGTCGGGTGCATCACGTGATGGTGTATGGAAAAGGCAAAAACAGCGGTGAGATTAAATCACCGCAATTAACACCCATCCTAACACAGCCCTGAGCCTGCTCAGGGGCAAGAACTCACATGGCATCAGGAAGGACATGGTTCCTTACAATGAATGCACCGTTGTAAAGCGCATGATGTTTTGTGCAAGGGTGGTTCAAGGGTGTCACCTTCCGTGCGCGACATTTATTCGGGATGATCGTGTGAATTCAGCTATAAGATATGGCAAGACAAAGTGCAGGTCCGAGTGCCGATGATTGATTGCTATGTTGTGTATTGCATGTATTTATCAATGAATCAGAATCCAGATGTATATTTCCAAATGTACGTGTATTGATTTTAGAATGATGATCTCGGTGCAGTTGAAAGCGAGAGTGAGCCTGAATCTGCGGAAGAACTAAGCGAATTGCTTGAGGTGAGTTGACATTCTATGGATGTTCCGTTGTTGGGTTGCAAACGTATGAAGCTATCTACATGTCGCGAACACAGCTGATGATAGGGCATGGGTTCCGTTGCTTTTTGTGACAGAATGACTTTTGCCACCATCATGATGAGCATATTAATGCTCTTCTTGTCTCAGAGTTGCAAATACTATTAGAGCCTATCGCGAACACAAAACTCGCGGATGTGTAACAGCTTTTTTCGCTATAATTTGAAAAACTACGGATTTTCAACTTGTAGCGACGCGATTGAACTGAAGTTGAGTAGTTTTATTCCCATTCACCGGGCGCTTGAGTTATGATGCGGTGCTGACGATGTTTTTCTTAGTATGCTTGCAGTCTTTTGTTTAAACCATTTTAATGCTGAATTCAATCTGAGTCGTGTTTTCAATACAGGCGCTGGATCCCATGAAAGCTGCGGCAATAGTCCAGCCCATGGGCGAGGTAGATGAGGTTGAAATTCTGACTAATCAGCTGCGCTCTGCTGAGTCCATTGTACGCATTTGAACTATTTATTTCTTTACATTCAGCACTCACATAATATTTCTATGATTTCAAGAGCAAACGCTTTCATGACTGTAAACTGTTTTCTGGTCTATTATTGGCCATGCTAGGAAGCGCTTCACCTATAGTTAGAACCTGATTGTGCTTATCTCCTGCACAAACATGATATCTGGCTGGTTCTAAAGTTCTGGTATGTCAGCTCTTTTCTAGTATAAGATTTCCTGCTTTGAAATTAGACTCGATCATACATGTCAATTTTCGTGAAACGGTGTTTCTGGCACTGTGCATAATAATGTTGCCCTTGTCTGTATTGCTTTTTATTGATGTTCGCTGCATTAAGTCTGGCAGACCAACAAAATGAGAAGAACGGCGTGTACGCCTTCCTTCAGTGTTTTGACCATGGTTGAAGCTGATAACGGGAAGTGGACATGGCGTCATGGGGTAACCTTGTTTTCACCTTTTTGGGTGTTGTGCCGGTGATGATCCCTTGAAAGCGCTCATGAGACAGGTTCTCAATATTAGAAGTTTTTTCTAATATTGCAATTGTAAGGTTGTATATCATGAGACCGTGGACTGCAGTGCTCAGTTGATGTGGCGTCCCATGGTTTGCGGATGGGATGGTGTTCAAATGAATTTGAGCTCCTTACTCATGACACCTGCTGAACAGCATGTTTTCTTGGACGTCAATGTTCATGGTGAAAATTATTTTGAACTACCAGATGTCATGTTGTTTGAGGAACTGGTATGCTTGCTTTGCTAACCATAGTTGACCTGCCAACCTGCATGGCGTTTGATAAGTCATTGGTAGCTCGCACGCCTATTGCCAAGCATTGTCGAAATCAAGCGAGCTTTCTCCCATTAACCTTCGATACCTGTCACTCAAGCATTGACCAGGAGACGAAACACCCATAGGTATTGCAGGCACAACAAAATCATCCACCCGATTCAGATAGGAGGGGTGCCTTGAGGTGATCTACAATTTGCGATCACTGCCTGATTGCAGTTGCTCTCTGTCATCAGGACAGCAGTTGTCCTCTGATGAATGAAGTATTGCGTACTGGATCATGTCACAGAGAGCATTTTTGCTGCAAATTGGTATTTCAAGCTTTGCATAACCAAATGGTGAAATGGGAATTGAATCAATTGCGAGCAGGTAGCGGCATCGCAAGAAGAGTTGGAACGCTTGCGGCAAGAAATTGTTGACAAAAATGCCATCATCACAACTTTTGAGCGCTCAATGCAACTCGACAATTCTGACAGCAAAAATGATGTGAGCAAATTGTGAAACCGACTTTTGAAATCATCCTTTACTCTCACAATGCGAACAAGCACTTGCTGTTGATCATCCATGACAATATTCATGGTATTGTGAAGCACCATGCTGCACATTTGGAACATGGAGAAGAGAATTTCACCCATCTGTCTGTGCCATGTATGGGCCTCACGGGGATGTGAGCAAGGGGAGGGTGAGCAGCAGAGGCAACCCCGGGAGGATGAAATGAGCCGGGTGGAGGCGCTGGAGGAGCAGGTGCAGACGCTGTCGCAGACCTCCCAAGCCGCTCTCGAAAACCTGGACAAGATGTCCTCCCACGCGCGCAAGCTCGCCAAGGAGGTGAACTCCTCCCATGCCCCTCCACAAAGCAAGCAGCTCGCAAAAGCATGCGCTTGCACTGTCATCGCCGGCGCTGGATTTCAGGATCTGGCTCGATCCTGCTCTATCTGCAAGGGGGAGAAAGCTCATGGATGCCGAGGCTTGCAAGTTGCAAGAACGAACTTTGGACTGAAAGTGTGAAATTTTGGATTCGGAGCAGGCCAGACCTGGCTCGCTCTTGCATGTTGAGACTGTGGGATGCAGGTGATTAACATGCGCAAGAGCCTGATCAACCACAACGCCACCATGGACGCGCTGGTGAAGGAGCACGAGAAGACGGCAGAGTCCCAGGGCGCGGAGCTTGCCAGAGCCATCGCCGCGCATCAGGACCTCCAAAGGGAGATGGAGGCAGCCAAGATGGAGATGGAGGCCAAGCTCGCCACCACGGAGCAACTGAAGGAGCGCGCGCTGGTGCGCCCACGCCCGTGTGTGTGCGTGTGGCTAGTCTCGCGCGCGATGACGGGTTGGGCCTGTGGCAGTTTTGGAGTCTGCATGTTAGCATGGATTCTTGCCCATTGGGTCGGCAAGGATAGTGTCTGGATGTATGTACAGTATATGTGTCTGAGGCGACATACTTTTTTTGCGATGCAAGGGTGGCACGCAAATGATGGTACAAGGTGTGCGATCGCAGCCAGAACCGTACATTCAAGTATCATAGTACTCCTAGCCCAAGAGGACAAAAAACCACCCCAATTTTCGCTCCAACTCTTGTATTCCTCTCCAACGAATATTGCTCGCGTATCTAGATCCAATTCCAATGTCTGTTGGTTCCACAAGGAACTGTCGCCTGCACATAGAGCGCCAGGCTCCGAGTGCAATGTGTGAGATCATGGTTGGGCCTTGCTTCCCTCACGACGCCCGCACCCTTGCCAAGTGATTGCTGAAGCGCCACGAATGGGGTACGTGCGGGCACAATAACTTGCGTACCTGTGTGAGCTGTGACGGGGCAGGAGGCGGAGGCTAGATTGAAGGAGGTTGAAGAGGAGGGTAAGGAGCGCTCCCAGCTCAGCACAGTGCTTACGCAGAAACTGGAGCAGGTACTGTATAACCAATAGAATCATAAGCCCTCCGCAGAACGTCCTATACCGTGCGGGAAACCCTTTTCCCCCATGTGTTCTTGTCTGCAACTCAACCAACAAAGGAATTTGATTATTCATTGGCTGAGGCAGTACATACCCATGTGGGTTCTTGAACTCGGGCAAGCTGCGTTTCAACGCCTTGCCAACTACGCTACCCGACCTGGTGCATACATGTGCGACGATACCAAAGGTTCATGAAATTCTAGGACTTGAGTTTCTTCTGTTGTCATCAACTCGCGCTGGTGGCCACGGAAGCTGGCTACCACTGTAGCAGCGAATATTCTGACACAACCGCGCCCTAAAAGCCTAAGCCAGGCGCGGGAAGCAGCGGAAACTGGGAGTAGGTTGATAGCGGATGGCATTCATGTGCTGGGGCCCCTGAGGCAGATCGGGGGGGTCGGAAATGTGGTCCAAAGCAAGAGGTAGTTGTTGGGCGCAGAGCGACGGCTGTTGCTAGTTCAGCGCGGGACGCGGAGAGTGGCTCGCACGCTGCCCAACACTCCCATGTCGACGGCCTTGAAAGGTGGTGTGGGTGCTGGAGCGAGGCGTGGAGGGCCTGTGAGGAGTTGTAATCCTTTTCATCGCATCAAATTCAGATGGCGTTGCGATTGGTCGCGCTCGGAGAATGCGATTATTATTGGATTTTCTTGGAATGTTTTTTGGCCGACTGGAATGCTGCAAATGCACTCCATGCGAATCTATCTTGCAAGGCATGGGCTTGAACATGCACCGTGACTTGAATGTTGTATCTTCACACTGTTTCGTGTGCGTGCCCCATATTTGATTGGAATGGTATGCGGTGAGTGTCAACACATTAGAGAAACAGCTGACCTGTACCAGGCTGAAGGGTAAGATGCCACAACTCGCAACCTGAACGCAAATCCGTGTGCTGTCATACTTCGGAGTGCAGGGCTGTCTGCCTGAGCAGTTGTGTGTGTTTTGTTGCTATAGCCCAAATGTCTGCTCCTGGTGGCGCGCAGGTGGAGGCAGAGCTTATGCGAACCATGGAGGCCAAAGATCGGGCGGAGCAGGACCTCCAAGAGGAGGTGAAGGAGTACAAGAAGCGCAAGATGGAGTTGGAGAACCAGAACTCAGAAGCGCAGATTGCCGCCAGTGGCTTAAGGAAGAAGCTGGACAAGATAATGGTATGCCCTTCAACACATTTCCAACGTCGGCGCTCTGTTTCATTTTCAAGGCCACTCGCGGCATGTGCGGGCTATGCTGACACTTGTCGGATGACAGCGAGCTGGGTAGCTTTTCTATGCTACTCACAAACTGAAGCACCGGTGTTTTGCCATTCTACATTGTTGCATTTGTTCCACCAGCCATTCCGCCCGCTCATGGATGAATGCGCTTGCGGACCTGTGAGATGTTGGGATTCCGGTTGCCCAATGAGGGGTGCCGGATGAACGACCGTCGCAGAAGGAGCAGGAGTCGTCTTCGAAAACCAACAAGGAGACGGCGACCAAGCTGTATGACATGCAGCAGTTGATTGACAAGGCGGCGGAGGAGGTGAGCGACAAGAAGCGAGCGCTGTCCAAGGTGGAGGCGGAGCTCAAAGCCCTGCAGAAAAATTTTGATGCCGACAAGCAGAAGGCCAACGAGCAGCTCCAGGTGCTTTTCACCACTGTTTCGTTGCACGCCGGAGTGCGCTGAGACTCCGCATGCCCACCGTTGAGGATCGCGGATTCGATGCGAACGAGCGCGCGTGTCAACACACCACAGAGTACAAGGCCGATGATCTAGACCAAGTCTTTGGTGAAGATGTTGGCTGCGATCGACGAAACTCTCCCAGGTGTATGCCGATGAGCTGTACTTGCAGCACGGTCAGAACCCCCGCTCAACACAAGTGTGCGCAGTCACAACCCTGTTCACGTGATCCAGCTGTGCTACATGCACAAAGGACCACTTCTGAGCGCATGAGAAAGATGCGGGCGGCTTTGTGTTACATGCGTTTTGAAGATTCACATGAATGAAGTCTTTGTGATTGGACTTGCGCGAAGATGTTTGCATCTGTCTTCGTCACGCTCGCGCCATCATGAATGTCGAGGAATACCCGAGCCATTGGCATTGATTGGTGGTTTCAGGATACTATTCGCCAGAAGACGGAGGCGGCGGCCTCCCTGGAGAAGCAGCTGCAGGCGGTGCAGAAGGAGCTTTCTGAGGTCAAGGACCAATCAGATAAAGATGCGGAGACTGTGTCCAATCTGAGGAGTCAAATTGTGACCAAGGACACGAAGATAAACAAGCTAGAGGTACTACGCCGCACCTCTGATCGTGCATACGTGTCTTTTTGTTTCTTGCATAGTACATCTCTGGTAGGTGTGCCTGAGTCGCTGGCGTTCACGAGGCTAGCTGCGCTCTGGATAGCTGAGGTGGTCAAACTGCGCATTTTTTCTCGTAATGGTACAGTTTTCGATCCACGGAGGAAAAGGTTCATGGCTCGGCCATTGATATATCACCAGCCACCCTGGCTGGCAATTTCGCCCAAATTAACGAATAATTATGCCAATTGCTTGATCTACAACTTTAACATGTGGCTGGTACCAAACATACTGGTGTGCTCTTCTGCTATGTAGCGTGTTGAGTTTGACGGGTAAGATCAACTGTTTTGTGATTCCAATGATTGTCCAACTTGCGAATCTGTTTGCTGTGTCCAATATTAAGGTACACCCCATCCCCCCCCCCACCCATGGGCCGGCAGTTTTCAAGCAATCATCTTGCGCTGGTACCACCTTGCTCCAAGCCTGGCGCTCGAGCAAGTGCCTACACTAGGACGGGTGCCTGCACTTCAGAGTGTGTGTGCAAGCAAGCCTGCTACCGGAACATGGTTGTGCATAGAGCATCTGAGGCGTCGAATGCGCACAAGCTCTGACCCTCTGCACTATTGAAACTATGCGGGCGTACCTGTCGCCACGCATTCAATTAGGAGTCCTCCCTCTTCAGCGCTTGCTCCTGCAACGTCCACAATCACTGGCTTGATCCAGGAGAGCTTTGCAGCTGCGGAGAAGGAGGCCACCTCCTTGCGCGCGATGGTGAAGGAATTGGAGGCAAAGTCGCAGGCCACAGCGTCCTTGTCGTCGGATGAGCTGAAAACACTGGCCATGGCATATCAGAGCGGGCTGGCAAAGCTAGGCGTGGTGGATCTGCAGGAAACCACCACGCCGGAGGAGATAACCAAAATCATCGCTGCGAGAGTGGAGTCCGTGCTCGATGAGCAGGTGCGTTGTTGTGGAGTCAAGGACTCTGTCCACCAGAACGCGAGTACTTGGTACCTTGGCTGGTATGGCTATGTTCTCCTCAGAAACAGATTTTCGCATATCAGGTATACTCGCGCAAAATTGATCTGGTATGTGTGCATGATCGCAGTTCACCAAGCGAAATCACAGACACCACCTAGCTGTGGATGACTGCTGACCCCTGCATGGCGGTAAATCGCAGACACAGCCGTCACACAGCGGACAAGAACTCGTGCCCTTTGTTAGTAGATACTGAGCCGCGGGCAGGGTCAGATTTTCAGTACGGTCAAGCATTATCGTTTTCATTGCATATTGTCTCGTTTTGTCCAGTGTCTGGTGGTACTTTGTTGTGCCAAGGATCGTTGTGGAAGCTGGGAGTCTGTGTCAGCTTGATTCTCAGCGTTGTCTTTGCGACCGAATGGTCTCATGGATATCCTCAAGAAGACTGCCTTTCTACAGACAAGAATATAGTGCACACATTATATATATTATAAATTATAGTACATCATATATACATTATAAATATGCACACATGTGGAAAACCTATTTTGTTCATTGACTGAATGAGATTTTCGCTTATCAGGTTTTGGAAGCAATGAATGAGCTTGCCTTGTCCAATGTGGTGAATTGTACGTAGCAAACATACTCATGTTGACTGATCCCAACATCATTTGATGCACTGATGATTTAGTGGCGCATCCAAGAAATTGTACTGGAGATACCCTGCGT
>NHOP01001599.1:0-10495 GCA_018697155.1 Pyramimonas parkeae | reverse complement strand
TATATATATGTGTATATATACATATATAGATAATGTGCTAATGTCTATAGTTCTATAGTTATAGTTTTATAGGGTACACTTTAAATCTAGTGGGGATCAGCTATTTATACATGTATGCATAATGGGATATGACCCCTATCCGCTGGGCATGAAGCCACATCAAGTAGTCACACACTAGAGTTGCACGAACTAGTAACATCACGTTAAGGGACAGTGCACTTTACCTGTAACACATCTACAGATGAAAAATAACGATCCAGTAAGATGCGCCCTACAGGAAAATAATCAGAGCCCCCACAGCGACAGTGATGCATGCCCAAGCAATCTACTTGCTCACATGCGTATATGGCAAGGTGATCACTCCAGGACCGTGTTCGAACGTTAGCTCCTGCTGCTGGAGCTATTCCCGGGGTGTGTTTCCAAGACACGTTGCATGACTACCATATTCAAAATGCAATGGCAGAAATTTTGGAAAGAAACCAAAATTACCTAAGCTAGGCGACTGTCTGTCAGCAAGTGCGTCAAGACCGAGTCCAACTGTACTTGAAAGCTATATCACTGCAATCATGGGAATCACGAGTCATGCCAAAATGTGCCTATCACACATATCAGGCCTATGTTTGACCGATAATAGGCCAATCATGTAGGCTGTAATATGTAGCTGATCCCCACCAGCTGGGGAAAAAGCCACATCGACTGCTCGCAGAGTGGAAGTCCGTCACATAGCAACATCACTCCAAGGAACAGTGCAGCAAGCCTGCCACATATCTACATATGTTAAATTTAGATCCTGCAAGATGCAATCTTAACAATTGAAAACCAATTAGTCCCCGCAGGGATACTGTCATGCACACCCATGCAAGCTTATTGCTCATATGATTATATGGCAAAGTGATCACTCCAACAGCGGGCTGGAACGCTGTTGCTGCTGCCGCACCTCCAGGGGTGTGAATCCAAGACACGTTACATGATTACGGAACAAAAAAATAAACATAGAGAGTTACAGTATGAAAACAGTATATTGAGAAACAAACCCAATGACAATCTCACTTAACCCATCACTTGTGAGCAAGTGTGCCAAAACTTAGTTCCGCTGTACTTCGAAACTCCAATCATAGAATCTGTTCGAGTTTAATTGATGTGCCAAGATGAGCCAAGATGGGCTGTACAAAGCGTTGCGTACATAAATTTGAGGTTGCTTGAACGATGTGCTACATTCTTCAACGAATACAGCAAACAAAACATCCTTTTGTGTGCTCAAGCATTAAGAAAATCTTCCTCCACAAGATTATTCGCGCGGTACGAATGAAAATTGCTGAAATCGTAAGCCTCGGGAGACGCTGCACAAACGTGCTAGCACCATGTTGGAAGCACCAAAGCCGGTCACATCAGGTAATTAAGAAAAGAGCATGGCATTGGGGTGGTACTTGCGGAGCTTAGCCTTGGATCCGTCGGCTGCAATCTCCAAGGGGAAAAGTCGCTCCAGCTCCCCCATCGTGGCTTGCACAATTTCCTCGTCTGTAGCCAGTATCCAGTTGCGATCTGAGCCTGCCACCTTGGAGCACGGCGCAAACACCAGCTCTAGCATAGATCTGTGGGGGTCCTCGTACTCCTGCACATTCTCCAAAACATGCAAAGGGCAGAAGGGGGGGTTGCACACAGACTGGTCAACTCACGGACCATTAAGGAGGGCACTCGAAATGCAGTTTGCTGCACGACTCGTTCCAAAAGACTGGATCCTATGAGCCACGGGCATTGCAAGTTTTTACAATCCAAGAAAATTTGGTGCGCGCACGGAGGTGGATTCCGTGATACATCGTACGAGCTGCAGGTCAGGATGCTGGGCAAGCACGATGCGATGGAATGATGAGCCACTACTGAATCCATGTACATGTGCCACGGTGTCCTGCGGGTCTTTCTCATTATATACTTATGCAATCCACTTTTACAATCATTTTACGTGTGGCTTCTCATCCAAAGGGTAAGGCGGAATATGTTGTACATGCATGTATCCGTACATGACACATACCAAGAAAAACATGACAAATGAATCACGCGTATTACATAAATCTGCGCCAGCCTATAAGCGCATATTCATGCCAATATGCACACAAAATGCAAGAAATGAGCGAATTTGAAATAAACTAGATGTCTACGCTTGAGCATCAAGAGGCAATTTCAAAAGGGCTGTTCCGGTATTGCCTTGTGGTTATCCCAGCCACAGGGGCTGCCTCGGAATGATAGCAGAGAAAGTGTACTCTTGTTCTAGATGTGAAGAATCGAGGTAATGCCGTGTATCCAAATACAAATTTTGAGCCATGAACATTCATTCACATTGATAGTCTCAATTATTCTCCAATGAGAACATGAACATACATATGGAATACTTTATGTGAAGATGGAAGCGTTGAAAGGTAAAGAATATCGAAAAACAAAATCTATATGTTTGCGCAGCAGAGGGAACAAAAAGAGGCGTTCTCACTTTCCCCACCAATGGCGCTGGCCTTCCCATATAGCACAGCAGGGCGCATTAAGAACTGAAACAATTATCAGCAAAAATCTTTTGATTGATTGTCCGCATGCATGCGTTGAACTAGCCTGAGACCAGGAATTGTTATTTGTGGATTACAATGACCAATCTCCAATCATTCATATCTTGCCCGCCAGAGCAGCCAGAAACTGATTGGCCAAAGCAACTGCTCATACCTGGTAACACCCAAGGTTTCTAGGAAACATACGTCTGTTCGGTTCAAACTTTTTTGCAACTCAGCCACGCAATACGGGTACCTTACACATCTTGTGTGATGAACCAATTGGACTGCTCTCCCAGAGGGAAGAGTTTACAACTGATCATGTACTCGTTCCTTGTTGGGTAGCCTAGTTGGTGGGGCAACAGCTTTGTACTCGAAAGACCTCACGTACGAGTCCTTGTATTGGAGGCTTTCATCTCAGCCGGCAAGTGATCAAACAGCAATTTGCAGCCTTGCTGCAGGCCTTGGATTACCAAGTGATCGTGCCAAAAATTAAATCCCACATAGAGTTCCCATTGACCTCTCACTCAATACATATGTATCTATGTAGTCTTCGATTGAGTATGCTGCATCCAGGTTGATCCAAGATCACATACATGCTTTTGTCGGGTAAATCATCGAACAGCTTGGGTCATCCATCCACTTCAACAAGTAGCAATGGCAACCGTAAAACCAATAATCCCAATTCAATCTGGGTTGCAAGTCGCATACGTTTCACAACCCCCTCACCCACATCCACTTTACCCTTCTTGAGGCTTTCCGTTATCAAAACTCAAAACGCGCAATCTTAGGTGGTGTGACAAACCCTGGCCCCATGAATAAGTACATACATGCTCCTCCGCTGGTCTCGCCTTGATGGCGATCTTTGCAAAGACTTAACTATGTAAGTTTCAGCGTACCCTGCAAGTGGTGGACATGTCGGCGTAAACTGACAACAGAGGCGATCGGGAGAACACGAGGGAGTCCGGGGCTTCGAGTTTTCTGTCAAACCACATGTGTACATTGATCACGGGAATGCCTTCCAGCTCGTCCAGCTGCGCGAAGAACGGCATCTCCTTCCATGGCTCCGGGCGCATCAGCTTGAAGATGTCCACCGGCATGGCCGACACGTACACGTCCGCCTGCAGACGTCCACGAAAACCAAAATCTTCTGCATAATAATATTGAAGCGCAAGGAACACGAGAAGGCAGGTATCCTGATGAGTTCGACTGAAGACTCATCGTTTAGCAGACTTGGGTGCCTTGAAGGCTCAGAAAACCAGAGCAACACCATCAAACATCTTCGCAGTAAACCATCAGAGCAAACGTTTTCGGGATTTTGGGTGCTGAACACTGGCATATGCGTTGCGAGACAAGAGTGGAAAAGCGACGGAATAGGCCTGAAATAGGCTATTCAATCATGAGACGTTTTGCGCTTTGGAGGGTAATGTAGCAAGCATCATCTTTCTTAGTCCCTCTCAACTGAAGTAGGTGAGCAAAGCAAGCTTGGGGGAGCAGGACAAAGCCAAAACAGCATCAGTATATGGCCCCCGGTTGGCAGTAGGGCGATTGGTAAACTCAATCCTGAGTAAATAGGACTGGATTGATGAGAATCAAAGCACAACTCAGTCAACTACAAGTGGAGCTGTCATACTCAGGCCCGCACTCGCTAGCCTAACAGGCGACAATGACCAGATGGAGAGAGGCTGGATTGAGGAGCATCACAGCGACGACAAGGACACCTCTAAAGGGAGTTCTTGTGAAGAGGGCCTGCCTTCGGCAGCCAAACGTTTGACAACAGCCTGAAGAACAGGCATGGCGGAGGAGAATCAGGCCACATCTACTGTAAAAACTTAGGATACTGGACCACAGGCCTGCATCCAGCAGCCATGGAGAGGCTTCTATCGAAAAAACTCAGTCATAATTTTGAAAGCGTCAAGGAAGTTATTGACACGCAGTTGGACAGTGGAGAGACAAGGCTAAGGGAAGTTCTCCACAGCAAAAGCGACTGCAGAGCCCATGCCCTCGAGATCGTATAGTCCAATGGGCCACTTATTGCGAAGTAGCAGACTCTCAGGGAGCACAACACCGACAACTGGTAGAAAATAAGAACAAGAGTGACTCATGTGAAAAAGGGGCAGAACAGCACGAGCTTGTACTCGCATGGTGTGTTCCAATCATCGCTTGTTGGTGCGAACTGAATTCTTCAACGGGAACCGTAGTTGTTGTGTAAAGTGTGCAAGCATTCATCGCTATCTCCATATTTGCTACACATGTCAAGAAGTATTGATCAATATTCAATGGAAATCATCCAAGCTGACAATCTGAATAGCTACCTCTCCATTGGAAGAAGGGTGGTTATCCCAATCAACAAGAAGATCCAGTTGTGATGATTGACATAGAAGCTTGATGTGATGAAATAGCGTTTCCTGCAACATGTATTAGCTCGACGATGTGAGTTTCCGCAAGAATCTCACACCGGGAAACTCGTGCGCGAGGGCATTCTAGTCTTGCATATTCCACCCAACCAAAGAATACCTTGGTACGATGTTTGTACAGGTTTGGTGGAAAGTGCATGCACTAGCGCACACAACGCTCATGGAGGCAACGCCTTTGCTTGAAAGAGTTGACACCCTCCCTATCCATGGCCAACATTTTCACATACTGGCAGTTCGCCAGTTTGTGCAGATGTCAGCAGCTTTTCATCTTGTGCGATTTGGTGAATGCTAGATAGGCCAATCCTGTTTTGTCACCAGCCAACCACAATGTAGAAAATCATTTCAGCAAACACGACGCACAGAGCAACGCTCTACTATGCGAGCCATCCAGAGAGGTTAGGAATATGCATATTGAAAAAGTATCACCTGCACTCCGGGTGTGGTACCTGGATAAGCTCGCCTTCCTTGCCATCAGACCCAAGCATGCGAATTCCTTTAACAGTGTTGTCCACGTTGATCTCAATGCTTTTCACAGGCGCGCTCACACGCACCTCCCCTCCTCGCGCCTCCACATGCTCCTGATGGACAAAAAAAATTGCCATCCATGCAGATGAAGATAAGTGTACTTGGGATTTCAGACATCTAAGCTGCTTATATAAGTTTTAAGCTCCTGGGCGAACATGTAAGTAGATTCCGTCAAGTTACCATCTTGTTGCGCGGTATTGAATCCTTTGTGGACTTCCGCATTTGTTAGTCGTTAGTCCTCATTTGATAGTTTGTAGTCCAAATCTAAAATGCACAATAAGCTCTATGCTACAGTAAACTCCATACAAATGAGGCAAGGTACAAATATACTGAATTTGATGCAATCGATCAGCAAACCTACCACTGCAAGCCCACATGTTGTCAATCGGCAATCTTGCCCGCATGACCTTACGCACATTTAAGAGCCGTTATTCCGTCCACAGACAACTTTTCGTATATTTTCGCACACAATGAGGTGTCGATCCCTTTTTTGTTTTCACATTGTTATATACTGTAAGATTTCCGGTGGTAGCCTAGACAACTGATACAGCCATCCTGGAAGATTGATGCAATTGAGAGAACCAGCCTAACTGACGATCCAATACAATCCAAGGCACAATCGGCCCTTGGAGAAGATTGAACGCACAACCCAGGAGGTTCATATACCGTCGCTCTGTCAAATGCGTGGCAAGAGCGTCGTTAAACCAGCCAAATATTCCGATTTGATCCGTAAATGAAAGCTGTCTTCAAAACGCAGAGTGCACGAGTTGCACCTTGATGGGCTGGCAGAGGCGGTCGGGCTGGTTGCCATCCAAGAAGGCTGTTTGGGAGCCGTCCGTCTCGTTTAAGAAACGGTTCATAGCAGTGAGCACCACCGTCATGGAGAGCTTGTCTGGATCGATAAAATCCAGCGCCTGCACGCCGCATGGCCATGAACACAGATATGCATGGCACGAAGAATGAGGACAACGAGACAGCTCGCCTTGGATTCTATCTTCCGCGAAATGGACTGCAAGTGATGCTGGCAGTTCACAAGCAATCAGTAGATAAGTGTCGAATTGCGAAACGCTACAGCCGGGAGGTGTTTTGGCAATGGCTGGTTAGTCGGGTCGGTCGCTCGCTCATCGAAGATAACCCACGAGCGCGCACAATCTTTCATATAAGATAAATCAGTTAGTGCCGAGTGAATAAGTGCTCATGTCAGGGCTTGAACTTGAGCTTGGGCAAGTGCAAAATCAACCGAATCGGCTGATGCAGAGGGCACAAAAGAAAAAGCATCTGATACTTTAGCCATGGCAATGAACAGCTCGTCGCTGATCCGTTTGGGCATGCCGTTCTTTTCCATCCACTCGGACACGCTGTACTCATCCTGCGCGTCCACGTAGTCCTGGCCGTTGATCTGCAAATCAAGTGCGCATTTCCTTTTAGATGTCACCAATACTCTGATTCGAAAAGGAACAACAGTGGTACGCCTTTAAAAAACCCGGAGGTGAAAAGCGTGAAGACGGGCGTACAGCAGCCGGCTTGGAAACTGGGAAAGCGCGTTTAAAGTCTGTGCACCATACCAAACGGGATTTATCTGTGTATCCAAAGTGAGGAGCATTTTGCATGGCATGTCCGTTAAACAATCTCCTTTTTTGGTAGCTGAGTTGTAAGAGTCGTGGTCTGATCGTCTCCAAGATTAAGCGTCTGTTTGGCACTTATTGAAGTTGATGCACAAGCACACATGGTGCACGAAACACATTGACGACCAAAAAATTCAGCAATAATTGATCAGGGTGAAACAAGACTTGCTCAAGGCGGACAAACTGTCAAATACCTACCCGCCGCAACCTGCTTCATATATGCACGAGCAGGCGTGCTCTAGTAACAATTGGGAGGAAGCCTGTTTGTCACATGCGCTCTAAACATCTGAACAAGCGCAAAATTACGCTGGTCAGTGCAGCAACCATTCTCCATGGTGCATGAATCACATCGACAGTGTGATGTCCTCCGTGCATAAAAACGAATAGCCTCATTCGGTAAACAAGCTAAACCCAACCTCGCACAATTTTCCTAGGTGCAGAACATGATCAATATTTTGCACAGCATGCACGTAGACCATCTGACCATACCAAGGTACAATCACAGACTCGCATCAAAGGTTGTGACATGCAGTGCTAGGGACAGGTGAATCTCCACTGCGCTTGAATATGTTTCTGGCACGTGGGCCAGAAACATAATCCAAAATGCGGTTGCAGCGTAACACACGCAAATCATTTCATCGGTGATCTAGTAGGCTGAAACAAAATATGATCAGATGGTATCAAGGCGGACAATTTTCGCTTGGGAATGCAGATCTGCGCTCTGCAACGTTGCTAAAGAATCGCACAAGCCATGCGCTCGAGCACTGATTCACAGGAGGCCTGTGAAATGCCTGTGCAAGACATAATCCAACACCCTGCAAATCAACGCTAGTCAATAGCTGTTTGCACAATCGACTCGCAAAACCAGTTATCCTCCAGCTCTCAAGTTGGCAGAGCGCTGGTCTCATAGCCTGCATCGACAGTAATTTGCAAGTCCCTTCAGACGCATGTCTTCCACATTGGGCGGTGATTTCGTTGCATCCCCCACTCATGAGTCAGCTTCCAAGAGCAAACGCTGCGTTTCGCATCTTCACATTCGTAACGAGCAACAAAGCAAGTGCGAATCCAATCAGATACCGAAAAACTCTTGGCCGGGACGTTTATGGCGCGGGGGGTACCGATTTTTCCGTACCAGCATAGGCAGCAGGGGCACCCCGGTTTGAATCTTCTCGGGCCAGCTGAGCATCTTGTCGTTGGTGAGGATGGCGTAGGCCATATTGAAGGGCGCTGGAACCCCTGGTGGGAAGCTGAAGGATGTGAACTCTCCTGGGAACTGCGGCATGGCAAAAATCATCGCGTGCTGCTTCCACTGCAGACGGTCCTCGATGTTCAGCTCCTGGATGTGCAGATTCGATTGCAAATGTAGCGTTTAAAGGGTGGGCGAGAAATGGCTAGAGCGGAGCAGATACGTGGACAAACATGTTGTACGCGCGCATACCAGTCGAGATGCGGAGCCCCTTTACTCGTTACCCCGTGGTCATGAAGTGTTAAGCCAGAGAAAATCATCCTTGGATCTCGCTTATTCTCTTTTTCTTTGTCTCGGAAAGGACTGGGCACCACATGGGGCAGAGATGAAATATTAAGTAAGCACATTGATATGCGTTTCACACGGCAGTCGGCGCAGGCCCGCACTTAAAGTATCGACAGTCTAAATAGTACCATGTTGGGGGGCCTTGTTGGTAGGGGGACAGCTTGATTTGGGGGGCCTACCCAAGTTTGAGCCACGATATGGATAAGTACTGCCTCAACCAATGATTTGTCGAACACCGCGCATGCTGGTTTCTTGGGTCATTGTACATTATCGGGCGGATTTTCCCGTTCACCTGGACAATCATCATCATAACGGTGGTACCAAAGCTCTAGTCCACCTGAACATTTAAATAGTGATTTCATTTACTCGTAATGAACCACTCATGAATTCATTCATGAGCAAAGTAATCATCGGTTTCATGATGGTGATTCCAAAGCATTCTGTTTCCCTGGACTATAAAATCAACGACTTTTTTCGTTCATTCCCCCCCCCGCCTTCTTTGTTTCAATCATTCAACTTTTTTATCAATCATCTAATTTCTTATATTTATTCATTCATGCATTCTTAAATTCGATCTGCTTCGCAGATTCTGAATAAGATTGTGCTAAATATGCACTCCTGAACGCGGTTGCTTGGGGATATTGTCCGAATCAGCGCGCTACAGCTCAACGCATACCGCGTCTATGGCTTGTGAAGACAAGCACTTCCCATAGCAGGGGGATCATTCTTGGGGTTGTACTGCCTTCACAACACATACCCGGATTCTGGTTGAAACGCAACCGTATTGCGCAATCATCGAACATTGCATAACAACGAACGATGTCTGCCATTGTGCAGAAATTGAATTTCGGTACCACTAGGTACCTTGGTGATTGGTAAGGCGACCGCTCGCATGACAAATACAGCCCACCAGCTGGCGCGGATTTTGATAGAGTATTGGCTGAGGCAGTTCTACAGACGGAGCTCGAACGTAGTAGTTCCGCAAATTCAACACGGTTCCCTGCCCAGTAGGCCATCCGTCGTGATGTCATATGCAAGGAAATTCGCTCATGGGTTCAATCCAAAAGATAGGCGTAGAGCACACCAAGGCTTAAAGCACACATGAGCAAGGCAAAAAGCCAAGATACATCCTGCGGTCGCTTATTCGATACCATTGTGTATTCCCATACCACAGATCGAGTGCTTCAGTTTCGTTTTCCAGGGTAATGAGCGATGAGAAGGTGAGGAGTGGAGCTCCAATGCGCCATCACTTTGTACCGCAATACAAGAAACAAGTATGGGTGCTGTTTCCTATGGAGTCCAGAGAAGACCGTTTTCAGGACAGCTCCAGAAGTACGATAATCACTGAACGCCACTGGCTCAGCAATTTGAGCCTGCAGCAATTCAAATCGCTTATCTTGCTGTATAGGTATTGGCACCATACCATTTGAGCCATCAGGTTTCAATGGTGCTTGTATGGGCGATTGGGATGATTACTCGCAAATCAAGGATGGCCCGCCAAGACCCGCAAAGAGGCGGTATATACCTACTCATGTCGGGGCTCGAACTCGGGTCTCCCCAAACAAAAAGCCGTCGCCCTACCAACTCGGCCATCCGATATGTAAACTTTTGAACCACCAGTTTTCCCGATGACTGCATAGGCGGTTGGTATGATCACTCGTCAATTGACAATGACCCGCCAAGCAATCATGGCTTGCAATAGATTATCGGCTGATGCAGCACCTACCCATGTCGTGGCTCAAAGTTGCATCGGCACGAAAAGTAGCTTGGGGCAAGCACGACCATTCTGAATCCACCCATTGCGGCAGAGACGCACCAAATGCGTGACTTCGTCCACTCTCTCTGATGAGCTACAACGAAAAAGCT
>NHOP01001598.1:0-10503 GCA_018697155.1 Pyramimonas parkeae | reverse complement strand
ATTGTCGGGTTATGGAATTCTGCTTTGTGACAAGCTGATGTGGCTTCCTGCTCTAATAGTAGGGGTCATTTCCCAATACATACATACATACATACATACATACATGGATATGTCCCCATAAACCTAAGTTCAAATAAACATACCGTGATTGTGCTGCCGCTCGGCCCTACAAGAGGCCTTGCAGTGCGTGCGCTGACAAACGTACTGACAATCCACAAACCGACAATGAGGGGCCTACATACTTTCTCACACGCAAATGATGTTGATTGTGCACTTATTCCAATCCAAGCTGAAGTACACCTTAGCTACGCTTTTTGTTGGACCCCCAGGTACACAAACAAGAAAAGACAGGAAAATAAGGATAATCCAAGATGTTGCAGGCAAAAAGGCGTTCAAGCTTCTGCACACAGGAAGCCTCAGAGGGAATGTAAACACATTGTACACAACGGCCTCAGAATGTATTGGAAATGAAAGCCATCTTTCTATCATTTTCAGCTACTTATATCCGTAGGTTGTTTCGCAAATGACGAGATACGTCTCCTTAGAGCCTTCAAGAAGTTTCATGAACTGGTACACAGGTGATGGGTTGACCTTGTGTACCGACGGAAATCAATACGAGCCTCAATCGACATGGCTTTCTGCGCGGTGGATATGGGCAATGGCATCGCAAACATGGACATACATGGACTACATACTTGAAAACATAGGTGCAATTCATGTATGGCCCTATACACAAAGACTAATCGCCCTAGCCATGCGTGGAATATCCAACCCAAAGACGATGCATGACATACAAAATATAGCAAGTTCACCTGGCATCTTGATGGCCTGGACACACTACGGAAGCAGCAAAACATGCTCAGCATCATTCAGCAGCCACGGACTGCATCCCAAAGGGAAGAGTGACGTTATCGTGGCACAGCATGCTATGACCACAAACTTGATCATAGTTGCAACGTTCAGCGAACAACAACAACAATCATGCATGCTTGCAGTGTCGAAAGCAGGGGTACAGGCAAATATCAAGCTAACTTAACGATGTGGATATGCATAGAGGTGGGCAGAAGCTCTATGAGCCTGTTCAGAAACTTACTCAATTTGGTTGCCACTCGACAGCGTATGCGACACACTGGGTGTTTTGATCAACACGGATATCTCCCTGACTGGTGATCAACCATTACTCTGAGAACTCAGGCAACGAACTTGAAAAAATGCATAAAGGCATAGCAGTGAAAAGAATGCCCAGTTGTCAGAGAAAGCTCTGAGAACTTGAAATTAGCCAAACTTGACTCGAACTTGTTTTGATCATCCACCCACTAAAAAAGAGAGCTGCCGCCGTGTCAACATGCCCCCGGGATGCTGATCTATCCAACACACACAGCAGCTCAAGCAAGACTCCCACATGAAGAATTGCAAGTGGAGATGGATTCGCTACAAACGAAAATAACAACAAATCTAGTCGACCCCTACTGACATTATTCGACGAACAACGGCACGCTCACTTGTAAAACCAGGCGTGGTACTCCCCATAGTCGTCTGGCAGACGATCTGCCCATTCACCCATGAGTTCCTTGGTAGCTTGGAGCCAATCTTCCCGATCTCGAATGGTCATAACAAACCTCGCTGTGGGGAAAGCAAACCTCAGTCCCTTGAACATGCCGTATGTGGGCACATCCCCCATGTGGGAGCATTTCTGGAACGCCGTCTCAATCGTGTCCGTGTTCGATTCCTTGGGATCTGCAAACATCTCACCGTGGATACATCGGCAGCTGTCACAAGCGCTGCAGGGGTTTCGAATTCTAGCGACTCACATAGCGCTTTCACACACGCACCAGACTGTGGGTCATGAAATCAGGCATAGCTCGTGACATTCAAATGATGTATGGATTACACAGATGCCTTTATCTGTGCGATCCGTTTAGGCTTTAGGATCAGGTGCAAGGGTAGAGAGTAAAGTTACACTAAACTGTCACGTCGAGTCTTTTCCACAGACACCGGTACCATCCGTACGTAATTCAGATGTCGCATTCTGTGCGTGAAACATATACTCCGCCTATGGACGTTCCCAATTTCTTTGTCCAATCATCTATTCTAGCACCAGGGACCAACGCTGTTTAACGAGCACCATGGACGTTAGCTACCTGGTTGCACTAACGCCAGTTTACATTAAAGTTCCAGAATTGAAGCGATACGTGTAGGGAAGATGAAGCAATATAGCCGCAGCAAAGCGCGGCGAGACAGAACAAACTGTCACCAACTTGGTGCTCTAGGTTGCTGCTGGTGCGTCGCCGTTGATTCCAGCATGAACTCGTGGGTAGAGGGTTCAAGACAAAAAGAAATGATCGCAAATCTGGTAGTTTACGAGAAGATTCGCAAACACTGAGGCTGAAACAGGGATGAAGTTCATCGACGTAAGTGAAGAAAACCTGTCTTGTCCATGAAAATATGACACTATCCGATTCCATTGCTGCTTCACTGAGCACTGCTGGTTCAGACTGTGTTTGCGGCGATGTTGCGATGTGATCCCAAGACCGGTATTGCTATCGCAAGCAAATGTCTTGCGGATGCCTATAGTAATGCCGATGCTGTCAATTGGTATAGAGGTTTCGCATGATGCAGGTTGCTGAACGATGATCCAGATTGAATACTTGATTGCCCAACAAGCGCCTCAGCGCCTATCGAACTGTTCCAGGTCCAACAGCGAGCATTTGATCCTTTGAATAGTCGTATCGGCTGACGTTAGTCTTTTGCGACACCAATTGCGCCTGCACGTTCTTTGCTAAACATTGTAATAGGTGTCGTTGAAAATCAACGCCTATCGATGGAGGCGCAATGACAACAGGTGAAAACAAGAAGCGGAACACGGTCCCAACACAAATTGAAATATCTGAAAAGCTATGCTCTCAGCAGATTTAATGGAAAAAATGACACAAGAGCCATCAGGTCGTGGGTTGAGCTTCCATCGCAGGACTTACTTGCACCACAATTTTGACATCCAGACACCCATCTGATCCACAGTTGAATCGATATTCAATATGGCACGTTCAGAATTTGGGAACCAGAGGGGGCACACAATATCTCGTAACATTGGTACAACCACGAAAGAAAACTTCGTCGCGCCACGGATTAAGCCACATTCTAAATTCGTGAGCAACAAGGGAATCAAGAGAAGCGTTAATTGCTGTGTTAGTACGAAGTGATTTAGAGGTGGTCGCTCCTGATCAGATGCCAGACCAAGATCGGAGCAAAGTCACAGCAGGCCCAACCGTTGGATGCATTCGTGGTGACTTCACAGCATCATGGTTCATCGACTCATCCCAAGCAAGCGGATGTTCAGTTCAGCTCTCTAGATAGGTGTGCCATGCAAGTACACTGCTGGGGTCAATTGCAGAGTTGCTTAATTCATTTGAAGTCCAATACATGAAATATTTCGGACAAACACAGAAACAGTGCTAAATTTCACAGATACAATAGCACCAGTCCAAGTACTTGGATGTGCTCAATGTTAGAGGACGACATAGGCTGTTGTTCAGAGGTCTTTCTTCACAGTAGGTCGAAGAGCTGGAATTTTTATGAAACCAACAAAACAGCTGCACGTGCAGTTGTCATATCCATGAACGTGACGACCTCGTTGCTGATTGCCGTGAGTTTTTTGCCCCATCAAAGCCACTGAGGAAAGCCATATCTATTGATTCATTTTTTCTAGAGTAGGCCACGCACTGCTGTTGAAATCCTGTACGTCGCTGAAGGTCCACTCTGGAAACTGGTGACATGACTGGTTGCCCATGAAGTGCTTGAACACTGCACAACAAGACATATACAGTCAACCCGCACGCCTCTTAGCTTGCTGTTGTATGAATGGGATTCTGAGGATGACATGTGGACACACCATGTTGGGCGACCCAGGTTGTATGGGTTCTGCTTGTTTCGAGCTTGCCCAAGATCAAGCCCTGATATGTGAAGATAGACACTGCCTCAGTCAGTGATGTACCGAGACAAGCTGGCTGGCAATCCACCTTCGAAAAGCGATTGATGATGTACAAGTATGGCAAAACCCATCGAAACTACTCAGTTGCTGTGAACGTTTGAATCAATTGTCTAGACAATGGCATGTGATGTGTTCTGAATTTTGATCTCGATCTGTGACCAAGTTGGATGGCATAGGTCGTAGGACGTGGGCTTGTTTCACGGTTGTCCTAGCTCAAGCCCTTACGTGAATATTGCCTGGGTCAATGACGCATAAAAGGCCCACTTTGCGGGTTTCATCAAACAGCGAGTGATCATACTAATGACCTAGAAAACCACCATGGGTCTGGCGGTTCAAAACAACAACATTTCAGTATTTTTGGGACACAGATTGAAGCACAAGGGACAGTGGTGCGCTAGTTGTGTCTGCCCGTCGATGTCAGTGGCTGAAGGATACCCTGATTAGCTATGCGATGCTACACATGTCACCGGCGTATCTTCAATAGAATCTTCAACTCAAATGTATGCAATAGAATTCAATCTTGCCAGAATAACTTGCTCATGTGTTCTTCTACTCCCGGTAAACATGAACACCGCTCTTTTTGTGTTCACGGAAGAAAACCAACATAAATGTTTGCTCCATCATGAAAGGTACTCGCATGGTACATGAGTCTTGTAAAAAGAAGTCATGATTGTTGATCAGCAACAGCATTCGTGCAAAGTTTATCATGACATCTAGAATACGCCTGGTCATTGCCTACTTCATTGCTACACAGAAGTCGTGCACAGGTGACAGTTGTGGCTCAACCTAGAGCCCCAAGCATTTGACTGATCACCAGAGTTGAATGACATGAAGCAGACAACAATTAAAAAGCAACATCACGTACCATAATATCGAAATTGTCACAAAGGCTGTGTCACGTGGAAAAGCCTGGCGAGTTTTGAGCATGCGCGTTTGGCGTTTGTCATGAAAAGATGACACAAAGTGGCCCGAAGAATATTTGGTCTGACGGTGTTCTCGATGCTCGTCGTGATCTATTGCTATTGTTCTGGAGAAACTTGAAAATGTCTGATAGTACTTTGCAACCTGGAGAGAAGGTAAGGTTGAAATACTTCGCGAAATGCAGCTAGGCGCGTGTAGTTTTTGATACAGTGTGTGTGGCCATCATGGTTGGCGTGTCATCTTCGATTGGAAGGTGAATCTAGCAATTGCTTCAACAACCACCATGATAAATGGTGCTTCAAAGCATAGCAGCATACATGCAGTTACATGCAGTTCAAGCCCATGAGCTCATTCGGGTGCATACCGTCTGCTACTGTGCGCGTCCCCGTTCGAGGCAATCCTACATTGAAAATCTGTGAAACCAACAGCACCAAAACCGTAGGAATGCATATCACGCACTCTGAAGCAGCAGTCACATATGCGCTGTGCTTGCATCGTTGGCTTGTTCATACAGAATGGACCTAGCTGCAACATTTCGAACGGCACCAACACTCACGTACGCCCTAGGACATGTTGGTTTGTTCCATGGAAGAACAGTCGATCATAGGGTAGTATGATTCATGATTTTGAAACTACCAGATGCTGCAGTTATTTTTTCTGTGAGTGGTATGATCGCTCGCTATACGAAGCCTACTCGGGAACCAGCATGTGCTCTGATAAATCATTGACCTAGGCAGAAAAGTTCCATGCCAAGGCTCAAACACATGATCCCCCCCAATCAAGCCGACTCCCTACCAATAAGGCCTCCTGACATGGTCTAGTGATACCTTCAAATAATTGTCTCCTCTACACCCGCCACCCAGAGGTTTGACGAGCTGGTTGTGAAGACGAGCCATGTTGAGTAGGGACTTGCTTGGGTATGGCGTCTGCAGCCACTCCAGGAATGGGCTGGGGATTTCCTGTGTTCGCAAGATTACACCCTAAAGTCACCAGGTTGTTTCATTAATCACAGTAGCACGTTGCGCTAGAAACTGTGCTTTGTGTACTTGCCCCGAGCTTTCACACTCCAACTCTCCTTGGTTTGGCTTGTGAGGATGTTTACAAAATGCCTCCATGTTGCATGCACACACGGTGCGGGTGTTTGTCGGCAGTTGATTGGATGTCACGAATTGACATGAAGTCGAGTCCATGTTCCAAAAATTACGAGGACAAAGAAGTGTTTTTTGAAAACCGATTCTCATGCATCATGTGAGACAAGTAAGCGAAAACCACACGCCCATGGAAGCAACAAGCATGGTAGAATCAGGATAGGGGTTGGTAGTAGCAAGTGTTGATTGTGATGATAAGCTAAGCGCACCTCTTCATGAAACAGTGTTCCGTTCTCATCTACAACGTGGGCAGCCATGGCAACCTGTACTCAAATACACCAACTCATTTCGCCCATCATGTGCATGATTGTCTCGCGCGGACTGTATCACTGGAGTACCTTAAACTCGGAGCTTTGATTGCCCATCTGCTCTTAACCAGTGCATCGAACCGACGATACTGAAAGCTGATTCGAATTCTTGTCTTGCATTTCATAATGCGAATACCCAGTGCACGCGGGCGAAGTCAAATGACAATATCTACTTCAAAATTCTCAATCCGTATACAGAGCCAAAATATTCCCTTGAAAAAGCTTCAACCAGATTGTAAGGATCAAAACAACCACTTCAAGGTTTACAGATGCAGTCCCTGGAGAGACTGACTATAATCCTTTCAGGCGATGAGCCACCTCAGCTAATCGTGTGCTCTTTTTTCTATATAATGCACTCCAGCTTTATCTCATGGCTTCACCTTAAAGTGAAGGCGGTTGACTTCAACACCACGCATTGAAGTCAAGATTTATACGTTTGAATTGTATCTGCCAAACCTTTTCACAATGAGCACAAAATCAAATGCACATTAATGAAACGCACATGAACGTAGCCATTCCAAACGATAGTAATGCGTTCACAATTCAGAACCTCACAGGTCATGGGCTCAAGCGAATATACCCAACAGTGGAATAATTTCATCATATGCATCTGAAAATTACAATCTCGACCAAGAAATCTGTCATGAGTGATAGGAGATCGTGCAGAAACTTCTATGAAATTAAGACAGGAATCACAAAATCTTGCATTTTGGATTTTCATTGGTGTTCAACTCGAATTTTCAGGTAGAATACACGAGGTCCTCAGCAGCGAAAGCATCAATGAATATCACTTGACGAGGCGATATCTGGGTTGAGCTCTTAAGGGATCAACTGATAATATCACCTTGTCAAGAGACGTGGTTATTTTATCCCTCAAACGGTTGTACTCATCTCAAGCCAGCTCTTAATCGCGTAGAGTACTCAAGCCTGCAACTTGTTTCTACGCTTTGACATCATGCAAATGAAACATCCATATTTCGTGATATTCCTGGAATGAAGTTATTGTTTATGTGATCGAACAATGCCCTGACTCACTTGCTTCTGCGTAACAGGCAACACCATTGGCACCTCGAACTCAAGCTCCACTGTGTCGAAAAGAAGAATGGCGATCCCTATCATCAGAAGAATACCAGAGGCGATACCGACTTGAGAAACATGACCGAAACCGCTCAGCACTCCTACGTTCCCAAGTTCCCGAGTTCCCGCCCCCATAGTAGGCGCGGAGGCAGCCATTTCCGAGTCGGACCGAGCATATGTGGGTTCGTACAGTTCTTGTTTCGAAAAAAATCGGAAATCTTACAAAATTTGGAAAAATGTTGCAATTCAAAGTTAGTCATTCAAAATGTTCCGAAAATTTTGCAATTTTCCTCGGACACTTTCAAATGTTATTTTTCTTGAAATTTCCATAAATCTTCTAAAACTTTCTCTAGTTTTGGAAGTATTTTTGGTGTAATGTTGAATTGCGTGTGATTGATTCTGTGTATATATGTGTTCTTGCGATTGAACGCAAACTGCTGAATCACCAACTAGGCCGCTCTCGCATCAACTATTATCATGGTGGTCGTCTGTGTATTAGTTTGATTACTCACCAATAGAAGATAACCCGCCAGCCAGCATGGCCTTCGAAAGATCACCCCTTGTCGGGGCTCGCACTCCGCTTCGCCGCATAACACGCCGTCACCCTACCAGCTGGGCCACCCGAAATGGTCACATCCAAAGACACGCTGTGATGTAAAACAATCATCATAAAATTTATTATTTAATGATTCCAGAAATATCGAACATATTTCCGAGTGTACGATTTTCCCCTCATGGAGAACAAAATCTCCGCCCTAAAAGGACGGTCTTTGGTGTCATTGGATTACGTTCCAACAAATGGGGCTTTAGAGCTCGTCCGGGTCTTGTCAACGCTTGTCCGGGCCTTCTGCAGGACGTGAATGTCCAGAGATATTTATACAGGGATGAATCGTTCTGTGTGTGATGCCACATTTACCACCTGTTGTTGAATATTTGTGTTTTGCATCACCATTATCGTTACAGGTGTGAACATGAATATCAATATCGTGAATATTTTTATCATCATATCATTATTATGTTTATCCTCATCATCATCATTTTCATCGTGATTGCTTTTAACATCAGAGTATTCTTTCTTGTCATGATTATTTGCATCATTATTTTCATCATTTTTTGAGCTCATCTCGATTATGAACAGCATCATCATTTTTATTGTTATCATCACTATCATCAGTAGATTTTGATGCAGCTCGTACAAAGGCTAACAACTTCCCCGATTGGCGAAGCTGTATAGACCAACCACGAGCGCGACCATAAGAGCCTGAGGGCATCTCAGCATGCGCTGCATAGATTTTCTTATCATATGGCTGTTCGTATTCATCTGTGGGGAAATTCGTGAGACTCTCGCGAGCGCCGGTGATCTCGACCCTGCGTACAAGTAAGTTTCGGATAGTTGTCCATGTATAGGTCGTGAAGGGGGTCTTCATTCGACTATCAAAATCTGTGGCTCCTCTTGAAGGATCAAAAAGGTTTGTGAATAATGGAGCCTTTGTAGAACCGTTTTGTCGAACATACGTGCTAGATGTATGCACGATTGGATCGGTTGGATCGATGGATGAACTTCACGATGCGGATGGAATGGTTCACCTTCTATTCCACCGATGAGCCCAGGCTTATGGTTGAAAAGCCCATAGGTGTGCAGACTGCATACAGCCTTGACATAAAATCTGAATTATTTACGGACGGCTCCTCAGCCTCAAACATGACTTCCATAATACCAGATTTACTAAACATGAGTTCAGTCTGCAAAAAGAGGGTTCCCAGAATTGATACACTGTTGCGGAATATGGACTTGTATGTCTGTGCCGTGTGTCCCTACTGGGATTTCAGCTGATCATGTTTGTGCACGCGGATGTCTCTTAAATCGCATGATTTTGTACAGATATGTGTCTTGTCTAGCTGATGTAACTCTGACTTATCTGTTTGTTACATGGCAAATTGAATGTCGTGACACTATATCTAAAACTGTTTCTGCATCCATTTAGCTCGTTTGTGCTCATATCCTGAGAATACAACACAGCCCATGTCTCTGCAAGCTCTTACCCGTAAGCCCGAATATCAATGTGTAGAAAGTTGCGCAAAATTTATGAATATCTTGATTTGTCAGCATCGTTCCACAAGATGTTCAGGGCTTGATAGATTGTGTGCGAACATTTTCATTCACGTGCTTCATGGCATCTGGATCCAGGTTGTGCGTAGACTATTGCAAAGTCTCAGGATGCATTGGCATGACTGCGGGCAGCAAGAAAGAAGGCTTAAGAACGCAACAGTCCAAACGAACCGATAACAACTGCTCTCCTGTATGCGCAAATACGACATCAGTGCCGATCGACCTTCGCCTTACCCATTGGACCTGCCTGGTGCGCTGAATACTCTGCAGCCTCGCCCTTCCACCACATAGGTTAATCAATTGCATGAAGAACATGGAACAGGTTGGTCCAAAGACCCATGCATGCTCTACTTGTCAGAATACGTCTGTTCACAGCGGGAGGCATGCCACGCTTTCTTTGATATCTTTTTCCGATTATTTCCCAACGTGAATGTAGTTATCGTCACTCCAAATTGCATGGTGGGTGTAGTTTGATTTTTCGGACATGATCTACAACAATCGATGTTTCCTCACTGATGTAGGGGTTGGGGTGAATTGCGCAAGTCAGGATGACTGCCATTATATGTGTATGCACAAGTTCACCGAGCATCTGAAGGCACATGGCAATCCAGTGATGAAGTACCATGGAAAGTGGCCCTTCCTACGAATCTTCGGATTTCAGGTGAGTGTGTAGTAAAGACAAATATGCACAGCACGCCCATGATACAAACCACTCGATCTGTTTCAATGTTTTACACACTTATTTTCAAGCTCTATCGTTTACAGCCCATGTCCTTAATTTTGTCAACTGGTTCACACTCAGGTGTTGCTCTCATTGCTTCAATGCAAGTACATTTATCAAGTAGACGTTTGATGCAGAAAACATGCAGCTTTCGGTTAGCAGAGGCCAGTATGCTCGCCATGTTTATGATGCAGACTTTTTGAGATCTAGATACAGAAGATTCATTCATC
>NHOP01001597.1:0-10509 GCA_018697155.1 Pyramimonas parkeae | reverse complement strand
ATGATGTTCGATCACTCGTGCACTCACCGGGTGTTATCGAGCGTGTCCAAACTGTTTCCCATCTCGAGTCGTGAAGAACAACCAATTTCAAATCACAACATTGGTGCTTTGAGTTGAAACGATCAGTCTTGAGGTTTTTTCCATGTTTATTTTTTCGATGAACTTCTTTTCCCATTCATCTAATTTTGTCTCCAAATACGCTGACAACCGACTGTACATGATGCAGAATAGGAGTTTGTTTCATGTGGATTTTCATGAGTCAGCACTGTCTTGATATCGATGGTGAGATACCCTCTCCACGCAATCTGTGTGTTGATACCATACTCGGATTTCGAAGCTTACCTTGTGCAACGATAGAACTTAGCGCGCGATTTAGTTGACATGGCTCCCCGCCATTGAGGTAAAGGGTCGTGTCTATATAGCTCTGCTTGTTGAAGCGTCTCCAAAGATTTTGACGGTGCTAATCGAGCATGTCTGCGCCAGCTTTTGGACGAAAAAATCAATGTTCACACTTTGATAAACGGATATATACAGTAACCTACAACCCCAGCAAACAATGTCGAGTATTGATGCACCCTATTGCTTTTGAAACCTGCACTGTTTAATGGCAGCAGAAAGCTCTGGGGACAGATTTGAGGACTTTTTCCAAATGCCAATGATCAGCTGTGCAAAACTGATGTTTGCAATGCTTCAACGCTTGTTTCACTCGGGATTATTTTGCAGATGGCTTCAGGAGAACTGATGGCAACTGTACTGGAGATGAACACGGAATTCAATGCACTGGCCGCAAGCGCGAAAATGACGATGGACGCACTTGCCGACATCCAGAAGATGACATACCACCATCTCACTGAGTATACTCAGAATCAGTTGCACGCCATAACAGAGTCTTGCCGTCAGGTAAGGAACAGCAATTATTCTGTTGCGAGTTGTTTGCCGACTTGGTTTCAATTTGACATACATGGAACTGAATTAGCGTTCAACCTGTTATTTGCAAACACCTATGATGGGGAGACAAGTCACGGATCCGATCCTTCTTGATTTACGGTGGGCCTTTGAACACATATCCTCTCGGGTGTACTCTGGAACTTTCATCCTGGGCCACCATTTCGAGGCGTTTTGTTATTCACATCCTGTAGTTCAGTCGGTACATTTTCGTTTCGGAGAGTATGCCCTATATGCGCTGATTGAAATTGATAAGGAGCGTCAGTATCATTTTACTGAGCGTCACTGCGCCTCATGCCCATTCCTCAGGATCCTGCAGCTTGCAATCTTCTCCTATGGATGTACGCCCTCAATGAAGTGTGCAAGCACATGGGCCCCAACATGGCCTCTCTGGAGGAAGTGGAGGCAGGATTCTCTTCGAGCGTGTGCTCTCTAACTGAACGCAGAAAGCGAGGATTGCGTCGACCGGTGAGCCACATTCTTCAATCCAATAATTTCTCCGCCTCCGAGTGGGTGCCGTCCAAAGCTGATCTGTCGGCGTATGCTGAGCTGGACAAGGTCTCCAACGCTCGCGCATTCACCACTGGCATTGAAGGTGCTAGCTACAGCCCAGACTCAGCCAAATACTCTCAGCGCATCAGATGTGATCAGTAGATATGTCTTTCCAGATATTTCTATTCAACGGTAATGTTATTGAATTATCATTAGCGGACGAAGGCTTACTTGGAAGGGACTACTGAATTCCGCTTTCTTGTATTCGGTAATTTGAGGCTATTTTGGTTTTGCATTTACACCCACTCTGGCTCTCTTCCATGGTTTTAACCTTGCGCATCCTTTTGATTTTTTTTTCATGCTCTTCTCCCAACGACGGACGAGCTGTTCCGAAGGATTGAACAGAAAATTCAGATTTGTGACAAAACGAGTGCTCCAGTTATTGACATGCATGTTTTGCGCGAGACCTTTTCAGATCTGCTTTGCATCCTGGATCATACTAACTTTGTGCTTGACCATTCGCTCAAGCTTTGCAAAGGCTGGTCCAGTTAGGAGATATGACCTGCACTGATTTTGCGCTTTCAATGATTGTCGTGGTCATTACATCTTGTGTGTGTGTGAATGTTTTGCGTACTTGTAATTTCTTATTCATCATGTACCATTACTCACTTGCTCAGTGTGCTGATTATGTGAAATGCCAACTGTTCTGGTGTCTAAACTGGAGTTTTCCAACGATGCTATCATGTCGCGTTTATGGATTCCAATCTTGCTTGTACTTTGGACGGTACAACCAAAAGGCACTCTCGTTGTGTACCATGTTCACCTCGAACGATTTATGTGTACTTTGAAAATTTGATGTCCTCGATGGAAATGAATTTTGGTGTATGGCTACCATATTGCAACAAAAATTCCAACTTTGTGGTGAGTGCTCATTGGTGCTCATTGCGATGTTGCCCCTTGTCATGTTCGAATGGGACTCATGTGGGTTGTTCGAGGTCGCGCAGAGCTCCACATCAAACCTGAGAAGGGTCGTCATCCCGCCAAACGCTTCATTGCGTTGATGATGAACCACACGGCGCTGCAGCGCGGACTCGACGCCCTCAAGGAAGCATTCACCTCGAGCGATGTCCGAGGTTCACACGCCCCTTCGTTGAATACGCTCCGCATGCCTCTGGGCACCCATCCAATCTCCCCAAGGGTTTCGATCGTCAACGAGACTTCCGTCCATACCTCTGCCCCGCAAGCGTTCAGTCGTGTTGCTTCCAAGAAGATTGGTTGGAGCGCGCCGTTCGGCACGGACGATGGCACAAACGGTCTTAACAGCTCAAGGAGCAGCCAGGATGGGCACGCGATAGGTGGCTCACCGCCGTTGGGACAGCACCAGGATGAATGGGTGCCGGTTTGCAACGGGGCCATCGTGCCTTCGGAGGAAACGCCTAATCGTGGGAACTCAAAGCAGGCCGCTGTATGCGAAGACATGCGAGTCACAGCCGTCCACTTGGAGAAGATGTTGCTGGGACTGGGGCTGGTGGTGACGCTGGAAGAGGCGCATCTCATGCTCGCAGAGGCATACGTCAAAACCAACTCCTACGAGGTGCGGCAATGACTCTCTAGTTTGTTGCAAGACAGATATTGTGATTTTGGTGAACAATGGGGCGTGATTCTTATACGCTGGCCACTTCGTTTCTGTTGGGCATCCATTCTGGAGTCTTGAATGATGATATGATATGATGTGCAGCCATCATGCTTAAGTTCTGTAGACATCACTGTGAACAAGGTTACGCACCATGTAGTTTTTTGTGCGTGGTAGCAACGCTGAAATATGACCTACTTCCGTGTAGTTCCGTTAATGCTCCCTCCATGTTTTTGTCAATGTAGGGCTTTCCAAGTTTATGCTAGGTCCTGTTAGTTTGCGGTGGTTTCACGTTTCCCATATTGCTTGCATGCTGTTGATGATGCGCAGACGGAGCTCAAGCAGACCCTGTCAGATCCGAGTGTAGTGACGGAGGCCATAGCAATGTTCATGCACCAGTTCCAGCATGCTGCTCCGCACGCGTCCATGCAACTGCTGCCCCTCCTCGCTCACAGCGAACGCCTGCAAAACTTGTTGCTGACGAAGCACTCTGTCCAAAAAGATAGTCTGATTGAGGTGCAGAATGCGCTCGAGCTGATGGAGCAACTGTACCAGGTGTTTAAAAAAGTGGACAACTTAGATGACAAGGAAGTTGTATCCAAGGTATGTACCACCCTGCTGCGTGAATATCATTCAGTTGTGCCTATGGATGTTCACACCTTGGAGTCTGGAATGCCTGGAAATATACGCTAAGGGTCGCTTTGTGCAGCTATTGGTCCTTGTTAGCAGCTAGAGCGTGCACGTGGTTCATCAATATACTTTTGTTTACGATATCGGCATCTCCGATATGTGGGTGATCAGACGTGGACAATTACTGAGAGGTTAGGGCAAGAACTTTCTCTCACTAGTGTAGATAGTGAGAACATTGCGCCATGAATTTGAATAAGAGTTATGGCTCTATTTGTTGAAGAACGGATGTACTTTGCTTACACGGGTAGGTTCTAGTTTTTAGAATGATGTTGATAGTGTGAGCAACGATCGGCTGATGATGGGACATGCACGCAGTTTGTACAGTAGTGTCATGTGCTTGAATTGTGTGCTTGATTTGGTTGCCTAGTGCCAGCAGAATCATACACATCGGGTGATTTTGTTTCTAGGTTGAAGGCTGACACATTGGTACAACCTCAAGCAAAGGATAACACTATGTAAGCTTCCATATGGCGCACAACATGTTCTCCGCCACACTATGTCCATACAGTGAGTCATTAGGCTTCTGCTTCTTGTGAATTCAGACAAATGTCTAGAGGACATAGAATGCGTTGATGAATGTGATTGGCGGGCATCTCCGACAGGACACGATGCAGGTGATCTTTTCGTCGCTCAGTGAGATGGGCAAGACAATGTTCCTGGACCTCTTCCCAGTTGAGTTTCTGCCTGAGGAAATTCCGCGATCCACATTTTACATCCTCACGCTGCAGTACGCTGACTTGGATGATCAGGTGTGTGCACTGAAACACAACAACACTATATGCTTGAACTACCTCAGCAACCAAGAGCCAAATATCACACACAGAACACACTGTTTCAGAACGCAAAACAATATTTCATGTGCAGGGTTTCCGCAGGATTCCATATCTTTCTAATGTTCGCGACATTCGCTCACTTGTTCAAGCAATTCGAACCATACAGTTCAGGTTTCATGTTTTCTGTGACGTGGAACAATGCAGAAAGATTTTGGACCGTTGCTTTTGCAATGGTGACAATTTCAACGTTTTGTCAGTCTTTACAAAAAAACTCGTGCAAAGCAGATGCTTCTGCCGTTGTTTGTGATTGCAAAAAAATGAATATATGTGTATGTATGTGTTCTTGCATCTGTATGGGTATATGAATGTATGAATTCTCCTAACAAGCGATGGGGTTCATTAGTGAGTGTCACCCAACCAACAACTAGGCCTGATATTCTATTTTGGCACATTTTGCCATATCATGTGAATACCTTGATTGAAGTAATTGCTGTGTAAAGGAAACTTTGGTTTTGGCACACTTGCTTACAGATGATGGCTTGAGGTGAGAACTTTTTTTTTGGATTTATGGTTTAATTTGGTGTCATATACCCTAACGATCGTGGTACGCCAAAACTGCCTACAGGGCCTGATAGCATGTATTGACGACAAAGTGCTGAGATGTCAAGGTCATTCGCCACCCCGACCCAATGTCAGTCTTGGCAAACAAAAATGAAGTATGGAATTTTCACCAGCTGAATGCATCGGCTTGCATGTCGCATCTCAGTAAGATCTGATTTCATCTACAATGTCAGCGTTGTTGTTCATGGATTTCCATGAAAATGAATATGAGCAACCGGGTATATGGTCATACCTTTGGATGTTCATACAAAAGCATGACAGTGTGTTGTATGACTAGGCACACACTGGAGTTTAAAGCTTTTCGGTTGCTTGAAATCCATCTGGACTGGCAATATGGTACGGCCAAACATACAGCAATCGTGCATGTCTTTGACATGGTGCAATCAGCGGGATCGAGATCATCGCAAGGGTTGCACTTTTGTGCAACAATATTTTTCGCAATCTTTTGTGACTGAAGATACAGCAATACAGTCGCACACACCTGAAGGTGAAGAACACATTTGTCCCATGAGGTGTTCTTTTTTGGAAGGGGCAAAACAATAAGATTGAGCTATCTACACCAGGTATTGTATGCGGAAGATTGAGCTGATGACGGAATAACTGATGGCTCTTGAGAGTATGCTGGCTTACAATGGTAAAATACCGTTGGTAGTATGCAATAAGGCCTTGGAAGGTGAAACAACAAACTTGTCCGATGGTGCAGTACGGATCAGAAGAAATAATTCGATAATGGCAACATGTAGCATGGCGATAGTAGGTGTGCTTATTGATTGCATTGGATGGGTGATGATCAAACCCTGCCTGTCATTCATTGGAATTCAGCATATGCTGTCCTGACGTGGCAGAATTTGTAAGTTTATCCCCCGTTTTTCGGGCAAGAAACTGACAATACACGTTTGTGTGAACAGGATGGAGTATATCGCAGCAGCACCGGGAAAATGATATTTTTGTTTTCATTTCTTTTTCATGAGATTTATGTTCAATGTAAACATTGATTTTGCAATGCAAGAATCTGTAGTAGACGTGGTTGGGTACAACTATGAGCAAATCCTTAGAGGTGCACTGACGTGCAGAGCTTACAGGCCAGCAACAAACGTCGAATGTATTGCACCATGAGTTTGTCTCATATGAATCCCAGATCAGCAGACTGTCCTGACGGGGATATCGAGACATGTTCTTCTTGGACCATGGAGTCGGTGTGTTGACGCAATACATGGATTTTGAAGGGTTTCCTGTGCACTGATAGAACTTAGCGCGCGAATCAATTGACATGGCTTCTGCTTTTTTGGTAAGGGTTATGTCACCATGTATGTATGTGCTGGAATTCCACTGTGTGATTACTTGATGTGGCTTCCCGTCCACCTGGTAGGGTACATATCCCATTTTACATATTCTGCAATTGGGAATGGATTTATCCATCCCGCATGCGATGGTTTGTATGAGTGATTGTGAGCTATATCATAAAAACCGCCTTTTGTTCTTTAAGGCAGACTTTGGCACATCATTTGGACACCACGATTGGAGAAACTGATCTGTAAATTGTTGTAGAAATAGGTTTTCGCACACGTACTGACGGAAGATGGGTAACATTAGCATTTTTGGGCCTTTCGTTTTCGATTGATTGTTATTTTATTTTATTTACGGAAACCATGCAACGTTTCTCGGATATGCATCTATGAGGTGCACCAACAGAAGGAGCTTGCATATGAATTTGGTGTTGGTGTAATCACTGTGCCACAATAAAAGCATGTGAGGAAGAATGTGGCTCGGGTGTGCATGACAGTGGCCCTACGGGTACATCCATTTTGCCTTAGGGCGCATTCATTGTGTGGCTTGTGCCAAATGAGTTTGAACATTCCAAGTATGTGCCTATGTGCACGAGTATGCGGATCACCTCATACCAAGAATCTCTCACCTGTGTTCGCATTGAAATGCAATCTTTACGTACGGATCATATGGGCACTCATCTGGACACTCAAATTGATATATCACCATTGGTTTACAGTTCTTGAATGCCTACCACGGTTTGAACTAGTGTGCCTTTTTGACTTGTTCTCACAGCACACTCTCCATGTTAGAAAGAAAACACATTCCCAGAAATACTCGCTGGGATCCGCTACCTGCATGAAATCTATCATGTTTGCAAAGTTCTGTACACAAGCACGCGTGCTCTTAGCTGTATGGTTTTGGTTGTGTTTGGTTGTACCTTGCTGTTACATTCGAGCTCTAGAGCCATTAGTTGAGATGAAGTGACTTGCAAAATGGACTATCGCAAGAGAGTATGTTAACAAGGGCATTATTTGGGCACTTCTCGAAACTATCATAGAATCATCTGCTGGAATCAGCTAGGGTGTGCAGTTGCTGCACGATTTGAGTCGTGAGACACGATGAGGCTGTTTAATCAGGATTTGTTGGTGTTTTAGGTCATTTTCCATGGCTGCTTTGCACGCTTTTGTTGGTCATTTTTGTATGGCAATGTATTTCAGAGAATGGCGAGCATCTAGAACTTTTGTAACCCTCCCTGCAGCTTTGATGTCAAGTCGATTGACCATGGAGCTCTCATTGTGTATTGCAATCTTGTTGTTCATTTAATGCACATCATTCTAGGTGTTTTCGTTGGAGTCGCACCACGTGTCCACCACTATGGCAGTGGATTGCTCAAACGAAAGAAAATTTTTTCCTTTGCGCTTTGTGTCAGACATCTTACAAGCCATTGACTTCATGTTTCGACATTGATGTTGCAGACGGCACGGGCACTTGATCCGGATATAAAAGATCTATCTGGTGAAATGCGGGTGTGCGACGCGGGCACGCGCATGCTGGCGGAGCGACAGAGTTCTAGCGGGCAGTTGTTGCGCAGCAAGATTCATGGCAAGGGCATGGCCAAATACAAGCACGAAGCCTCGGAGCGAATGTACAATCCCGAAAGATCATCAGACTTGTCATGTACTTGTATCCAATGTCAATCCTGTCTGTGAGTTTTGACTTAAGTTTCTCCAGCTAGTTCTGATTGTTGAGTACACTTCAAGCTATCGCGAAAATCAACTGGTGCGTTGCGAACCAGCAGGCATGTGTTGCCCCTTCCTGTATTGAGGAAAAGTATTATCCTGATGAATCGTTGTTTGTGGATCCAAATTATTGGTCAGATACAAATCCGAGGGACGAAACAGCCATTACACAGCCCAGTCACAGGCTGAAGCGATGTAGTGTGCTACATACTGGAAATGTGAAATAAGCATGCAAGTGTATGTGCTTGGGCATTCCCCCTATCCAGAGGATGGATTGAAATGTCATATTTGTAATAATCTGCGTATTTCATCTTCAACAACTGGAATGTCTTGAAATCCTGTTCTTGCCCACTTTTCAATATCAAGACCCCTGTGAGAAATGTCTGATGGTTACTTTCACAATCGTTTTGGTTCTGTGATGTTCAACATTTGCATCAGCGTGTTGTCTGCGCCATGCTAATTGTGCACCGGAAATTGTCCTTAAACTGACCGATCAGTTGCTTTGGTGAGTTGATGTCGAAGTTGGTCACCACGGAGCATTGTGGGTTGTGAACTACCGGGTTTCGATGTTCCAAGCAATGGAGCAAAAGATTTCAACCCGTTCGTGTCAATGGGTATTTTGCGAACATGTATTGCCAATGGTCTTGTGTTCCTGCAATAAACCCTCGGACTATGTGAGCTGGGGTTGCACATGCAACTTAATACAAGACAGGTACAATATGTATCTGCGAGCGCACACTCATGTTTGTGGTGAACTGTTTTTTTTTTTGAATTTGCTTGTTTGCCGGGGCTTTGCTCGTGCAACAATATTGAAATAGTGTTGGACTTCCGCACTGCTGAGAGCGGGTCATTGACTGTAAGTGGGTCCGCATGCATTGGATACCAGATACATATAGCAAGTGGGGTGATCCTCTGACATTACGGACTTTGGTCATAGTCTCTGTGCCTTCGCGCACCATTTCCTGTGATCTTTGGCTGGTTCTATGCCAGCTTATTTCAACATCCACAAATATCTTCATGTGTACTGACCATGCTTGAGCACACCCAGGATGGTTTTTGTTTGCCTTCACCAAGCAGTTGTATATGCACTATGTTCTTGCCTCAACATTGCATGGAAGCTGATACACCAATGTGTTTTCTACCCTAAGTGGTACACTTCAATGCTGCCCTCTTCTCAGTGACATCCCAAGAGATCTCATTGCCCTTTGGTCGCTTTGTCCTGATGAAGCATGATGAATCGAGGTTTGCAATCTCAGCCACGTGATCGCAATTTTGATCTGCATCAACTAAGGATACTCTTTGTGATGTTCTCGGCTCAGGTGGGGTGGGATGGACAAGCTATCCCACAAGGAGCTGGTGCAACAGTTCGCCGACCGCCTTCCAAGCCACGTCCTTTGGCGGATTCATGTGGTGGCTGTCCTCCAGACCCTCCTCGGTGACGTGGTTGGGTCCTTCATCAACTTGCGCCGTGTGTGGGTTACCCCAATCCACATCATGGAGCCGCGCATCAAGGTGGCCTCGAGACGGCATATCCCATGTCTGGAGGTTTTCAATTATGCAGTATGAGTTGCTTGTGACAGCTTTTCGTATGTTTGACCCGTTTTCGTCCATGTGAGTTGCTATTGCTCAACTTACGAATGTTGTATAAAAGCTTTGCAGTCAGTAGTTTTAATTGTCTTCTTCTGTCGTCCAAGTTGTGTTAATTGGATGGCAGCGATATCTGATTACAATATGAATTATTCGTGCATGCAAGCGTTCCTCTGACGGAGTTTCAAGAGCAAAAATCTCCAGTTGCAATCAACAACCATCTTGCACTCGGTTGCCTCATCCCTTTGGGCATTGACTTGGAATAGGTTTTCTAATGTGGAGACTGACTCTGCAAGGCTTGCACGCATATGGTGGACCTATTCCATGTGATATGGACCTAGCATGAGAATATGCCCCCCAACCTCGCATATATACTGAGCTCCGTGGTGTAAGATTTTGATGTTCCTTGTCTCAGTTTCTTTGATATGATGCTGATATGTATCAGACTTTACATAGTCTACGAACGTTGCTTGGCTGTGTGAGATGAATACGAGCATATTCATCTCTCATAAGTTTCAAAGTTTGTCGTGCTCTGATATATGAGTGATGCAACTAGGAACACTGGTGTGTGGTAGAATCCATGTACTGGTATATAATGTGATGGCAGATGTGACTATGTTTGGATTAAACGTGATGAATGGAATCCTGTTATTATGATGCTGAACTCTAGTATTTGACACTTCCTTCTAGCATAATTTGTGTACAACGCAAACTCACATCATGTGCACACGGGTCCAGTCCTTGTATGATCCTCCGCCTG
>NHOP01001596.1:0-10509 GCA_018697155.1 Pyramimonas parkeae | reverse complement strand
AGATCCCATAAAGGTGTTTTCTGGCTATCGCTGTCCAATCCTGGCTGTATTATCTCCCAGAACTACTAAGCAGGTGCAAACATATGGCAGCATGCATATCTGTGCATGTAGTCATATCATGCTCTGCCTGACTCAGGCTTCATGTGCAAAAGCAGACCAACTTGCCAGCATGTGTAGCGAAATGCCTAGAAGTCATGCATGGAGACATGTGCATGACTGAGCCATGTATCCGTATCCCCGCAGTTCTACAAGGTATTCCAACAATATTTGCACCTTGTCTACAGAAACACTACAGGATTACCCGAAGGACCAAGGGCTAACAACTAATCAAGCCTGCAGGTCAGGTTTTGTTTACTTCACAGTGATTTCCAATGTGCACGCTCTGCTGCCATGTGCATAGAAACACGAGTAGGAAATTTAAGAAGAGCACGCGACAGCAGGATTGCACACCATGCGGTTTCGCGAGTTCCAGGAACTCTTGATTTGCAATAATCAATTTCCAGAGAGCAAACAGCCAAATAAAGTGGGCCCCTACCAAGGCCAACCCTAAAATGAGATACCATTTCATACCAACAAACTGAAACACAGCGCATAATTCCTGAGGGAACGCGCCCCACTTACTCCGCCTGCAACTTTGATCTTGCACCTTCTTTGCCTGCAACTTTGCACACATGGCAAAAAAGCATATGCCATCGACAAACAAAATCGTAAATAATGAAGTGCACACCAGAGCTGCCACCTCTTCCGCAGTCTTCCACTTGGCCAGCTGCCCGAGACGTTTCTGCCCCGCCCACACAGAGGTGTGGATCACCTTGAGAAAGAGTTGCCCGGTGCGCGGATTGAAAATGAAAATGGCCCCATTGATGGGCTTGGTTGTCAGGTTGCCCTCAAACGTTTTGTGGATAGTGACACGGTAGACGTTGGTGTCATCCACAAACCAGATAATCTGATTGGAGAAGAGCTCCCCGTAATTCTGCGACGAGAGGTATGGCTCAGTGGGCTCAGAGCTGTACAGCTGCAGGCCCTTGCGGATGCGTTCGCGCAACACGTACAGCGCAGGGTTGGCCTTCATGATCTGTGGACAAGCGGGCACACTCACCAAATCCTTGAGTCAGTCCACACATATTGAATTGTGGCAATCCGAATTTGAATTCAAAGAAGCTAAGTTGTGTTCTCATGTCAACATGGACCACACAGGAAATCTTAAGCCAACTATGGTGGCAACCACTCGCACCACTTCCACCAACACACAACACGTTCAAACATGCACGCCGCTTGATTTGCATCAAAGCTCTGAGGTTCTACAATTTCAAATCATTTCGACACAGACTATTGCTTTTATTTTTCATTTTTTGAATGCATTGCATATTATCATCCACATGCAGGTCAATGTGTGAAAAGTTCCAGCCGGGTAGTCCAATATTCGATTTCAACATGTGCATGACACCTTGGCCATTGCTTGCTGAATCAGCGGCTTGGATCCCGGAAACCAATTTCCGTAAGCAGAGTGCAGGTTGTACGCCAGGTCGATGCCAATCATGCACCCGGTGGCGGATGGATAGATGGACATGTTATCAGTGGTGTAATCCAGGAACTTGGCGCGCGTGTAGCGCTCAATGTCATGGCTGTCAAAGTCTCCCCAACGGAGTTGCACATCCAGCCAATACCTGGTGAGGAGCACACACAACACAACAGACTGATCCTCTCAGTTGAAGTTGATGTGAACTGAACGTGTTGTCGCTTGGTTGAGTTCATAGCACAGCTAGCTTCAATATATTCAGATCGACAGGTTGCATTATCAAAACAACACAATCATACGAACAGCAGGGATTTCAGTCGATGAGTACTGCCTACGCATGGCCATTCAGCTAGGGAGGACGCGACAATCATGAACAGTTTCGGCATCATTTTGTGAACACGATCTCTGGCAATTTCTTGCTCATAATTCTTGCAAAGTATATGAACGAAATCCTATAAACGGGACACAATTCAAGCCCACGCGCACTTGTTGGACGTTTTTTGGTCAAAGGCGTCCTTAGGCTCTGCCATCAGACTGGGCTTTGACATCTGCCACTTGTACGCAGCAAACAGCAGCACATCAGCGCAACTGCTATTCATTTTGTAACTCTTACGAGGATGGATTGTCTCTTTCTGGACTGTTTCAATCTCCAGCGCATCCAGTTCCTGGTCAAACACTTGGCACTACACCAGACCAAAGCCAACGTCATTCACCAATTGCCTTCAAAAGGCGGGGGGTCAGGAAACACAGACACAGGCATCCCTCGCAATCAAACCTCCGTACACAAGATATGGCCAGTGCCAACACAAACAGTTGACACTCCTCACGGTTGGAACACTCCTTAGGGCACTGAATTCAAAACCATGACATTGAATGAAGAAAACTCTCACCTACCCGTTCAAAATATTCTTCAACAGATCAACATACAACACCGTTGACAAACCAAGTGTCGGTGCAGGGCCACGTACCAAGTCCATCACAACGCTCTCATGCACCTTCTGCCAAAGATGGGCACGGAAGATCTGGATGAGCGAGATTTTGAGCGTGGGGATCTTGCCGTGCATGAAGATGCCTGTGAGATCCAGCTGCACCTGGAAGCCTACGTAGACATTGGCGCGGTTGATTGTCGGGCTCCACCATAGGGTGAATCGTCGGTTGGGGATCTGGTTCAGACCACTGCGTTGCGCGTTGGTCAGCTTCTTGTACTTCATCGATTCCTCAAACCCAGAAGCTTTCTCCCAGAACAACCCCTCCCATGTGGGGAAGTATGTACCCTTGAACAGAGTGTGCTCGAGGATACCCTCTACACCACCCAGCGCCTGAAATCCCCCAAAATACCAAGTGAAGTGCAACGCACGCGTCAGTTTCCGGACATGAAGCCGCATGATAAAAAAGAGAAATATGGAACAGGTGTGAAAGCAGCGCCAGACATGCAGGGTCGATCCCATCCTGTCTGGTCCCAGTGCCGATTCTTTGCACAAAACAAGGAGGGGTTGCACGATATCAAGTAGTTCATTGTCGCTTTAAGTACCTGGATGATATCCGTGCGGTAGTTGTTTAGGTTCCACAGCTTGCCGTCGTGTCGCTGGTGAGTCCACCAGAAGGGGTTCAGCTTCAGCACCTGCACATGAACACGGCAAATCAGGGCGCCAATTGAACAAAGATATTTGGGGTACAGGGCTACACCGACATACCTATAGCGCACGTCAATAACACACATGAATACGTGACAACCCACGCACTCCAATAAATAACATTGCCAGCGGCAAGGGAACCCTTCCCATGTGTAATCCATTTTCAGGTCGCTATTGTTACAAACCACATGCAATGTGGACAACGTACCTGGAACTCCTTGAAGGCGGTGCGCACGCGCCAGCCTTTGTCGTAGGCGAGGGTGTGGCGATCTTTTTGGAAGAGGGTGTTAATGCGAGGGATGCCGCGGTCCCACGAGTCCTCCAGGTCCTCCAGCGTGAGGCGACGGTTCTGGCTTTGAGCCTCGGAGCGCTTCAGCGCATACTCTGCCCACACGCGCTGGCTGTCCACAAACTCGCTCTCCCACGGCTGCGAAACGTGCGCAAAGGCAGAGCAGACACCTCAATCAGCACTCTCCACCTCTCGTTAGGGCGGTGCAGAGGCTAAGCAACGTGGTAGCTGGGCAATTGAGCACAGAAAAAATCAGCAATCTTGATTTATCTGCCTGTCTCTTCTCTACATGCAAACAACAACAACACGGCGGGCAGCATAGCAGTTATATATACAAGTTGTAAGTAGCACCGCATCATTAGCTCCCTGCGAACATGCATACTTCCCTCTTTTGCGAAATGGTAAGAAGGATGTTCAACCGCACCGTCTCCTCTCCCCTCTTTGATGTCCCCTCTCAACTACTGAAAAAGAAGACGCAACTCTGTGTGAGGCTTGGCTTGGGTGATTTTCGCAATACACACTGGGTCTCAGTGCAGTGCATGTGGCACATGCACACAGACATCCCACTATCCCTGTTCACTTACCTGGATGTAGCGATACAAGTTCGGGATCAGTTGCTCCTCCTCATGCGACATGCCAGAGCGAAAATGGGTGACGCCAACTTCCGTCTGAACACTGTAGCGCAGGTCGCTCTGCGGAATGAGGATGTGCCCCATGCTGAGCATGCCCAACCCGCCGATTTCCTTGGGCGAGTAGAACACTACCGGAGGGAAGCGAGAAGGCATCTTGGAGTTGAGGCCGATCTTGATACGTGTCTGGATCTTGTTTTCGCACTTTACCAGCAGGTCGAGCAGCTCCTGCAAGAGTCGCTCGCGTCATGATACAAGAAGAACGTTAAGTTGTGGCTGCCTCCGGTTGAGCCGTTATGCAGAGCAGGTGTGCAAAATTGCATAAAATTGATGGTATCGGAATGCTCCTTAGAAAGATCAAAACTTAGATCATTGGGCAGTCATTGAGGGGGGTCCTTTACCTGAGATGTGACCAAACCATCACTTGATCTCGATGGTCAGCGAAAACAACCAATTCTCGGTGCTATGAGCACAAGTTTTCATATTTGGAAATGGCAGATCCCGTAAGAAGGACAAGGACCTCGTTGGCTGTTTGAAGTTGTGGAGATCAGGCACACCTGCGTGTGAACGGTGGCCTCGCGGAAGTACGTCATGAGTCCAATGAGCGCAGTGTTCCATTTGTTGACGATCTTGGTGAAGGTGGTGGACCCAGAGGACATGAGGATCTGGCGCACACGGTTCTCAAATTGTTTCAGGTTCTCGTCGTCCACGCGCACAAATGCCTGGGCCGTGCGCTCCTTGGTGGCTTCATTCTGAAGGTTCCATACGCCGTCCTTGGCTGCGAATCCTTCCATGGCCATGCGCACCTGTTTCAGCAAACCAAGCATTTGGGATTAACAAAACCGAAGGAAATACGTCCGCATTGTTACACGGAATGCAAGCGCATCATGGCCAAACCTGGTTTGACTGGTTCTCGAGCGTCGTACAGTAACGTTTGCACAGAAAGACACCAACACTATCATCGCAAGTACTGAGAGATGATCCCTAGTGTCAATAAAACAGTCCCCATCTGACCAGCAGCTATATTCACTCGGACCGTCTCAGCTTGCCTACACTCACCTTTGGCAGGATTCGAATCTCGAAGCCGTTCATGTTGAAAAGAAGGTTGGGGTTGTCCTTGGAGTACACGCTGACAAATCCATTCTCCCACTCGAGCGTGGTCATGGACCGTGGCAGGCGGTTCTTCACCTCCCAGAACACTGCTCTTCCAAGATTTACGTCATGCTGTGCATGCGCAAACACATCATAACCAACAGCTCCGTCAGCCTATGCTACCAACAAATGAGGATCACTTTTTGCTGCCAATGCTCATCTATTTTGCTTTCCAAAATGCCACTCACATTCAAGAGCGACATTTCTGGATAAGAAAAGCCTTTTGCCAACCCAATCTCTCCTCGCAGATACAACCTCAAAAAGTTTCTCATGGAAGAACTCTTTGGGCAACCTTCCTGATGGCATAAGAATCAGGAAGGCATGTAGGATACATGGACACCAATTTACACGTCCACGGCTTCCATGTGCACGTGCAGGTATACCTTCATCAGGCGCATGCGTGCGTCGCGTGGCCAGCACTTCTTGTTGTTGTAGCCCACGATGTTCTCGTTGTTGGGGTCTGGGTGCTCGGTGAGGTAGCGCTGGATGAGGTCGCGCGCCTCCTCCGCCGTGAAGCGCAGCAACACGTGCAACTTGTCCACATACCGACTGTACAGGCGAATAGGGTGCCGCATCTCCGTCTTGACGTCACGGAACGTGATGAACTCGTTCGGGCACTGCGTGCAACAAACGAGCATACCACACGCCGCGCATGGATGAGCTGGTGAAGCAGCTGTCTTGCAGTGGAGGTACGTGGACTCAGACCACTGGTTGATTGCTCAGTATGTGGTTGGTCATATGCCATGCTGTCCAACAGGTCGGTTTCTACTCGTGAGCGGCTGAAAGAACCCCATAGACAACCTCCAAATTCAAATTCGCTGGTTCTAGGTCACTTGATTTATAAAAAATGCTTCAGTGAAAACGGGGGTTTGGTGTTGAAATTCCACCAAACATCTCTCGCCAAGAACGGCAACAACTATTTGGAGCCTTGCGACAAGCTAACATAACGCTGCGCACTCTGCTGCTTGAGGCGACTGCCAAAATCACCTGTGGGGGTCCTGCAAGTTCCGATGCGCGGGTCAAGCCCAGCACGAGCAGGTCCAGCACCACGCCGTAGTACTGCGTGATGAAGCTGGCAAACTGCAAGCCTCGCAGCAAGCCATACGAGTTGGTGTGCGACATGTCCTTGTATGCAATCACCACGTTGTTCTTCGCTGTCATGTAGTCAGCGATGTTGTGATCCACAATCAAGCGCAACAGGCGGTTGAGCATGGTCAGATCCATCTTCTCGTACATCTTCTCGAAGCGAGTCTGCAGCATCACTACGCACTCGCCGTTGTCCGTGTCCCACACGTCTGTGAGGTTGTTGATGCCCTGGCACCATTTGTATACCAGCAGTGGCGGGGGCTCCGAGTCTGAAGGTTTGACCCAGTTAGGGAACAGGTGGCGCTTGTCTGCTTCATACCTGCAAAGATAGCTTACTGCAGAGCTCAAAAACTGTTCCACCAACTCGACAACTTGGTTCAATCAAGCAATCCCTCAATGTGCACCTGACCCCTATGATAGAACCGTCCTAAACCCCTGAGTCCCTATTTTTGTTGAGTAAAGTGCGTGCGGTGTGCTTTGAATTCCTTGATGAATGAGGCAAGGCACAACTCCAGATCTACAGGGTGGCAGTAGCTATGTTCTGCTACTAGAAAGGCGTTATACACACCAGAGGTACTGGTCCAGATAGGCGTCAGTGATTTTCTCCAAGGGCTCAATGTCATACACTGGGATGAGGTGACTGTAAAGGTCCATGAACTCGATCCCCACCTGCACGCAACATATCATCGAACCTCACCCTCAGAAACCAACACATGAGCGACCAGAAAGTCGAACAATCAGGATTGTCAAACCACATAAGCAACCTCAGAAGTGTTGAGCAAAAGATATCACGCAGAGCAAGCACTTCAACATCTGCGTAGCTCATCAAGGTCCCTCATATTCGGAAACCGAACATGGACTGTGTTAATATTCATACTGTCAGATCTTGCCATTCTCTGACCAGTTTCACAGCAGACTGCATGGGCGCATTACTGTGACCCAAGTTGGACACCTCAGCTGACGGAGCAGTCGTTTTGCCCTAGGGGAGGCATGCCTGTGGGTATTGCGCTGACTGTTGTTTGCGTTTTTGCATACCAGATATCCTCGCTAGCCATCTGGTCAGCTTTATGCAGAAAGTGACCCTCCAACCCGTCAACTGGAATGTCAGGGAAGCGAAGTTCCATGAAAGACGTAGTGCGATCTCAACTGGCATGCAGGAGTTACCGCGCACCTCTTTGAACGCGCGCTGGGTAAGCAGATGACGCTTGATGCGGCTGAGAGCTTCGTGTGGGTTGTCGTAAGCCTGCTCAATCAGGCCCAGCTCCTCGCGCTGCTGTTGGTTTAGACGCACTGTGACCGAGTACAGCTCCTTCAGGCGCTCCAAAGCCAGCACCATCAGCTTGGTATCGTGCTTGTAGCTCAGAGGCGGGAAGGGGATGGGCGAGAACTTGCGGGACTCCAGCCAGTGCACAGTTGTGGTGTAGATGGCTACGGCCTCTTCGGGGGTGACATATGGCCCATCCTTGAGGTAGTTGTGTTGGCGTTCCTGCTCTGCCTTGAGCCATAGGCGTGTCAATCGACCCAGGTTCTTGCGACAAACCTGTAGACATACACAAACATCAGAAACATAAACAACCGTTCAGCACATCCTGCATTTGCGACAGAACTCCTTCTCACATAAGCATTGTGATTCTTCCATGTGCCCTCACATACGTAGAGCTGCTCAAGACATTCTGAATGTTGTTGTGAAGCATGTTCTGGGGAGTACGATGGCTCCCTAAAGCGCGACCTTCAACGCAGTCAATGCATGTCAATGCAACGGGTCTCGCTCTCTGATATTTGTCAGTGAGTGCGTCTATGACCCGCCTCGCCGCGAGCGCACCGTCTTGTCCACAGTGGCTCCGCGACGGATGCGCTCGCGGTTGTAGTGCGCCACGTTGGTCCACCAGTCTGCCTTGGACTTCACATAGCGCAGGATCATGTTCTCAATGGGCGCTGGCAGCCCGGGAACTTTCCAGGGGATGTTCGCCTTCCAGCACCGCCATGCCTCAGACAGATGCTGCAGGATGGTGCGCGCCTTGTTCTGCTTGATTCCCTCAGGCATCATGTCGAGAATGTCGTGCATCACCGCCGCGCGCAACTCCAGGTCAAAATGCGACTCAATACGCTGCTTCGTCACCTGCAGGTATTCACGAGACGGGGCGAATCAGAGCACTGGAAAGCAGCAGCCTTCAGATGGTGCGATGGGTACTGAAGACAAAAGGCGCAATGCATCTTGTCCGTAAACCATCATTCATTGGCAGCGCTGGGCAGACGAATACCATCTATTCTCAAATCGAAAACGCAACACCAACGGCGCTCATCCACAAGAGACTCAGGAAAAGATTGAACGCGCCATCTGTGTCAGCATGTACGTCAAGCTCTCTACAAAGGCAGATCAAGCTTCGGAGGCTGGGTGTACGTGGAGACATTTGGCCATCCTGGACACCTCGCTGTAACGAGATTCCATTTGAGAAGACTGCACAAGCTGACGCACCGTCTTGGCAACACCTTTGGAGTGGCGGCCCTCAAACTGACGTGCAAGCAGGTTGCCCAGCCAGCGCTCGAGCAGTGGCACCACTCCGCGGAGGAAGAAGAGCCACACACGCCACATGGGTGCCCAGAACCCGCAACCAGGACCCTTGCCCACAGGCCCAGTGTTGAAGCGGTAGTAAACCAAATGCTTGAGGTCCTTGCACATGCGGATTTGTCGCATCAATCGGTACTTGTAGCGGTACATACCTGACACAAGAACACTGGTCATGTGTCAGTGATTAGCTTGGGTAGCTGGTGTGTTTGCTTGAGTGCAGGGAAGTAGGCCAGTTTTTCCCCCTTGCATCATCTATGATGTTGCCTGGCAAAAGCAACCAGGTGTCACACTGGCCTTCAGCAACAACATGCCACAGCATGTGGCATAGCACATTCATCCTTAATCAGTTACTTCAACTCCCCAAATCATTTCTACACAGAAGACTTCCCGGCAGTGAGGAATCACACCTGTAAGCTGGCCAACATGCGAGAAAATATATTGCAGCCCGTCTGCCAGCTGGAAGGCGTCAACGTTGCCCAGGCGGAACTGTACGTTCGAGTCCACCACCAGCTTTGTCAGACGCAGGATCTCACGGCACAAATGAAAAGCATTCCCGAAACGTGACTTCTTGCGCTCCTTGGTGGTGAGCGTCTTCACAGGCTTGAGGTTGAAATTGTAGTCCAAATGCAGGTAGTTCAGGTTCTTACGGTGGATGAGAAGATTGAGCATGTTATAGCCCTGCTTGCACACCTGTGAACAAAATGGAGATGCAAAAAGTGTATCAGCATTGTTTTCGACAGGTTGGGACCGACATATGATGCGAAATTTGGATAGGCAAACTGCATCGCGTGAAGACAATGTGCCTCAGTTCCAAGCTCTATAGGTTGTGCTTTTGCGCTCTTGGTCAATTTAGATTTGAAAAGGGCACACTGGACCTGCAGTCCACTTGCAGTTCACATAACCTCGGAAGGCGAGAAGTTCTCAAGTATCAAGAAATATAGAAATCACAGCCAGATTGTCAGTCTCAACAACAATGCATTCTCGGGCGGCTGGCGATTAGCTGGAAATCTCTCTACCAAACAAATCAATTTGCACAGGCAAACACTTCCGATGGTACCTGCAAGCCAGCCTCAACCCAGTCCAGCTCCGTCTGTTGAAAGAACTTGGTTGAGCGCAGGCTGCGCAGCAGGTACTTTTTCTTCAGCCCTTTCGGCGGGCGGTGGTGTAGCTGGTTCAGCACGTAACACTTCAGAAGCTTCTGATAGGACACCCTTACCTGCCATGCACAACCCATGCAAACAACCAAAAAGCAGTCATTTGCAAGGTCCATGTCAACAACGAATGTAATGAAATCACCAAATCCTCTTGACACATTGGAGTAGCAGTGTTGTAACTGCAAAAACAAATCAGCCTCTTTTGAGTACGGAAAAACTCTCACATTGAAGGTGTACATCCCTAGCAAATTATGGTAAATTGCGTTGGATCTGCACTGCAAGCTGTGCTGTGCAAATCTCAAGAGTGCTGATACCACACAAATGCACATCACACAACAAGTATTTCCCTAGATTGCATCATCAAAACCCCTAATAAAGAAAAACAAGAAAAAGAATAACTGTGTTGCTAAATACAATATATGGAATGTGTTGTATTCATATGCATTTATGTAAACATATAATGGGATATGACCCCTA
>NHOP01001595.1:0-10511 GCA_018697155.1 Pyramimonas parkeae | reverse complement strand
TGGCGGTGGAGGTGGAGGCGGAGAAGAGACGCGCGCGCGCTCAGGCGGACGTGGCCGAGGAGCTGGCGCGCCAAATCGAGATGCTCAACGCCCAGCTCGCCCAGGCACACCCACATCCCCCTACCTCTACCTCCGCCCTGCCCCTTAGCCTCCTTCCCTTCCCCGATTCCTACCTCAGACCTTGACCCTACTTTCAATCCCTCCCCATACTCCTTATCCCTACCTATCCCAGCATAATCCCCCACCTGCAAGTCAATTTCCTAGCGAACATAACATGAAGCAATCAAATCGTGAGTCGGGACGGGCCATCTTCTTGACGGAAACGGATTGTCTCCACGATCGTTCCAATGGTCGCTTGCCAGCGTTGTTTTCATCCGAGCCATGTTACAAGATTTGTGCAGACACCGCACACACAAATACGAGTTTCCAGGGATGCCTTAAGCAGTGGTGGAATTCAATATTGCAGACAGTGAACATGGCTCCTTGCTCAGTGAAGAAGGTTAAGGTCCGTATACACATGCATATATGTATTGTGTTGGAAATTTCTGTGGCCAAACCCTCATAGCGTGTGGGTCTTACTCGCCGGCGTCCGACTGTACGTGAAACGCCAGATGTACTTGTTTCAAATGAATTTGGACAGATTCTTCTATCCAAGATGCAGAGACACGCTCTCCTTGGACCACACACCATGTGACTTGACATGATACAAGAATTCTGAAACGTGCCCTGTACGCCCATAGAATACAGCGCAGCTGACGTGGCTTTGTATCCTTTGGGGAAAAAGTACATGTCACTATGTACTAAATCATATGTGTAAATGTACATATGCACATGAACCTGCGAAATCTCAAACATGTACCAGGTTCTCTTCAACACCCTTGCATGATGTCTGAACACATGTCATGCGATCCAACAAGAATGCATCCCCTCACTCCCATTGGGGCAGTCTGCTGATCCGAATTACTTCACACACAACAGGCTTTCATATGTGGTTGGATGCCTTTGAGTGAGCTCTGTGTGTTGGTGCACCACCAAGGGTAAAAACTGTTTCCTAGCATGTTGTTTCTCAGCATCATCGATTGTAGAATGAGTGGGTTACACTTCCATCATCGCATATCACAACGTACACGCATCAACTTTCCAGTCAATGCATTTCAAGGCTCAGTCACTTTGTTGTCCTGCTGAGCTGTACTCAACCAGCGGGGCTGCTTTCACACACATTAGCTGTCGTTGGTATATGAATAGGCTTGGTTGTCAGGGTCGGGCCCTTATATGTATACAGACCCAACCCTGACAGCCATCTTATTATATTTGTTGGTGGTTGTATCGCCTGTACAACAAATCGGAACCGTGCGTAGTTCCTGCTGTTATTTTGGAGGGGTAGCTTCCTCAACAACTACGCAGACTCACCAAAAGATCTTGGCAGAGGCAGATGACCTAGTGCATGTGTTTCCCTTTACATGTCGGATTCGGCGAGTCCCATCGTTGGAGGGTTCCGCCTCAGCCGATGATTTGTCGAGTGTCACATGTGGTCGGCAATTACTCAAACCAGAAAAACCAAACAATGTTCATCATCTGTTCGTCACCAAATGTAACGCGAAATCATGGTCTGGGACGCGCGTTTCATGGCAGGCGAGGGACGAGCTGGACAGCAAGTACTACGGCGCCCCGCTGGCGCTGACTAAGCACGCAGGAAAGGAGGAGGCGCTGCTGACTGGGCACACCACCCTTGCCAGCGTGCTTGACCGAGCAAGGGCCGAGACGGAGACCGGCAAGAGAGAGGTGCTTGGAACCGCCCCCAACTCCAGTGACCCCGGGCTTTGGGTTTAGAGCTTTGGGCCCTGTGCTTTGGACGTTGCGTTACGAATCAAGGTCAAGGGATAGAACCTGAGCATGTTGCTGAATGGAGGATTATTTCTGGTTGTTTTGCACATTTGACTTTTCTGCATATCCTGCGCGCCGTGTCCGCTGGTGTTGTTATATCTCCCCTTTCCAACTGCTGTAAGCAGTTTAAGTCTGCTATCTTGCTTCACCACCTGGTGTTGTGTGTCGCTTTTGGTGAGCAGACACGCCACTAGTGCGAATCCTTAACCATGATAACGCTACATTCCTGCACTTGCTTTCGAGCAAACTGGTTGAATGGGCAATCAACAAGTGCACAATATATTCGAATATGAATGGCAAGTTATGCATCGTAGGCCAAGGCAGGGCCGTCCCACGCCAGGACAGACCTCGCGATCCTTTTCCAGCTGTTCCCTGCGGTGTGGGTCCCTTTGCACCGTTGCCTTCTTTCTATGCACATCAGAGTCACATGCACAGTCCGTAATTTTCTGAATAATCGTTACTTGAGTTCCACGCGGCCTCGCGTCAGGTCCTCTTTGGATTTTCCAGTCGAGACGCTACAAGCGCAACGCGCACAAAGTCTTGACATGCAATGGTAAAGCAGCGAAGGCAGCTAGTCAAGCAAAACAAATTAATGTGTATGTGGACGTCATACAATGCTTACGTTGTGATGATTGCACAAATTGGGAGCTGAGGTCGTATAGGAGCCATCCTATGAACAAGAGCATGCAGATAGCAAACACATTTCCCTCCCCTCCCTCTCATCACATATTCAATGTTTTTTGACACGTGACGTGTGAGTGAGTGTGAGTATGAGTATGTACGTGTATGTGTGTTTGATTCGATTAATGGATTTTCAGAGAAATCTTTTGAAATTCTGCAGTTGCCACATGCACACTGTCATCAATGCCAATAAATCTCTGTTTGTGAATACGTGCAGATACTGCGTCTGCAAGAGCTTGTCAAAGTGATGAAGAAGGAGGCCAAGACCTGGCAGCGCGAGCGCGACAGTGTTATGCACGAGCTCAACATTTGGAGGCAGGCGGCGGCCACAGCTGAGGTGAGGGGGACTATTAAACTGGCTGCAATATAATCTACCGGCTGCATTCCCAAATTTATTGGATGCTGCGTTCAGTAGCATTTGCAACAACAGCGTTTGCATACCGCGCACAGGTAGCTGGGGCAACCCCTTAAGGAATCTCTACCAGGATGCTGATGAAGAGCATCTGAGCACAATCTGACCTTTTTGCTTTGACTCTGGTAAATGAGAACAGACAATGAATAGAGAACAAGGAGATCCAGGACGCTTGCTATGTGTGCACTCTGTACCCATTGGAGTTGATGACAGGTCTGGATGTCAGCAACCTCAACACTGGGGCCCAGAGCGAGCGATGCGTGGTTTATGGGTGCACGCCTCTTACCCGTGACAAGATTTCACTCTGCTGTTGTTTCCTGACTTCCTGCTGCTGTATCAGAAGGTAGAGCAACTGCTAACCTCAGGAATGCCAATCCCATGTCTGAACTTAGTGCTGCTATGTTGTTGGAAGAAAACAGTGATCATTGATACTGCTTGTTGAGAAATGCTTTCCGAAGCAAAGTTTCTGGGACTTCCTTTAAGGCATTTGTGGAAGTGTTGCTAGACACTGTAGCTGGTACCTGCATGGGTCGGTTGTTGCGAGCGCAGCGTGAGACGGAGGACGCCATTGAGGAGAAGCAGGAGGCCCTGGGGCAGCTGGAGGAGGCGTGCCTGACGCTGGCGTCCGTCAGGGTGAGGCCTCGGCTTACCAACCTGCGTTCTTGACCAGGTTGAAACGTGGACTCGGACCGGGTTGTTCTAGTTGTGCCAATCTAATCTGTTCAGAGTGGCACGATTTCGCGCACGTGCGCGCAAAGTCGGTGTGGTGGTATTGCTCGTTTCTGTGACAGGGCTGGCTCATGTTTTGATCTGCAACCATGCGTGGAGCGTACACAAAGGCAGAGTCCAATGTGTACCACGGAACCTGATCTGTCCCCAGCAAACGTCGCTGCTCACATTGGTTCATATGCACTAATCGTGGCACTGCAACGAATTTGGCGCACATCCCCTGGAGCCTTGAAATTGATTCGCTTATCACAGTCTGTCGTTTTCTTTTAGTCAAGTGTAATTCCAGGAGTTGCTCACACCTAGTCCTTTTGATGATGTGATGAATCATATAAGAAAGCTGGTGCGAAATCCGACGAGGTACCTACCGAGCTGACGTGGGGTCAACGCTTTCCTTGCTACAGGCGCTAGAGAAAAGTGAGGTTCTTCATTGAGAGTACTGGTGTGTTGTTGTCTTGACTCAGCGCGAGCTGGAGCAGGAGTCGGCGTTGCGTGTACGCACTCAGCACCTTCTGGAGAACATGCAGCTGTCGACCTGCGGCGCAGGCAGCTCCCCTCTGGGGTCGCACCAAGCATCCCCGCACACAGACTCCGCCCACCTCGACAGTGCCCCGCCCAAGTCGGGTAAGAGTCATAATTCGTCGGACGTGGCGGTCGGCAGCAGCAGTGGGTGCAAAGCTAGAAACTCATTGGGTTATGCAGAGGAAGCAAGTAGAGCAATTGCCTTGTATGGTCCCCGAGGACATTCAGTTGAGCTGTTGGGACGGAACTATCGCTTTGGTTACGACGGTAGCTGACTGCAGCTACATGCCATGGGTTGCTCAACAGTCAGTAGCACTGCCTTCAGAAGCACTGTGATAGTTATCTGTTCGCGTGTCACAACGGGGAACGCAGAGCACTAGGACATGTATCAACAACAACCAAACCTCCAACGTTTCAAGTGCATGTAGTTGTGCTCCGCACTTTGTGTGTGTGGCTGCCAGTTGTTGCATTGAATTGACAGTTGTCTGGGTCTGTCCTTAGTGCAATGGCGGATTGAATAGCTGGCAACGTTGCAATTTCTTTTATGGCCAAAAGTATCAACACCGAGTTGAACGCCGAAACTCAGCAAGCATGCTACAAGCGCGTGTTCAAGGCTTGCGTGCATGATTGCGGCCCGATGTACTGTGTACACTCGTACATACGCTTTTCGCATCGCAACCAAATTCATTGTCCTGGACCGCACCTCGAACTCTGCATGCTCCCCGAGGAACCTTGTTAGTCTGTTCCATACATGCGTGCGCGAATCCTGGTGCGGCTGTGCAGGTGCAGGTGTGGGAGGCAGTATTTTGGAGGAGACCATGCGCCGACTTCAGCGGCTGCAGCAAGAAGAGGACCAGCTTGACGTGTCTCTCTTGGACTACAAGGCCCGCCGCGCCCGCGCCTCTCACCTTGACCCCCACGCGCTCTTCGGTACAATAGCCCACAGCACATGCTGCAGCACTGTTCAGGGAGCCAGATGTGCCCACGCTTGAATTGAAGATGATTAAGGTCGCTAGCGTTTCGAAGTCGGACCATCAGACAACAAAGCCTACAATATGAGCGGATGCGTCAAATGCATGAACCCAGATGAAGCTGCAGTACATGAGCATTGCTCTGCCAACCGAGCCTACATGCAAAAGCGAGGCGAGAATGTGAAAACCTTACTGGAATGCTGCAGCATTCCGGTTTAGGAATAGGGACGGGGCGCTTGTGCGCTTTGTGTTATCAGCAGGGTTTCTATCCACATACCAGCAGCTGTGTAGCGATGATTTTGTTCATGCAGACAGTGTGGCTTGTGGCTGCGTTTACTTGTTTATCAACCATCCGTTGCGGTGCGCAGGTTAGATGTGTTTTCATGTAGAAAGTTGTCGCACCTGAACGCTATACGGACACGAGGTGTGGGTTCATCCGTAAAAAAATTGGTTTTGATGCAGGTCATTTGTAATGGTTGCGCTCTTAACTTTTGTAATATTAGTCCAAGAGTTCACAACGCCGGCTGTTACGTGCCTTGATAGTCGATCTTCTCCACTCTGCAAGCAAGGGCTTGTGAGCCGGATGTGTGGGGTCTGATGATTCACTATCCTGGAGTAGAACTGGACTCCTCCACTAGCGCACACCAACACAGGTGTAGGTGTCTATGATGAGTTCTCACCTCTTCTTGCCGGGTATGATCCATATCATGGTTCTGGGCTTGCAGACAGCATTTCGCGCAATGCCAATCACCTTTCTGCCTTGCATGAATATGATGGCGATTGATTACGCCTTTTGAACAACCAGAGATATGAATCAAACTCGACATAGCACCGAGCAGGTTGCTGACAGCAGATCCCCAGCTGAGGCACCAGCGGCGCAATCGCGCTCCGTTGTGGATCCCGCTTCCCATTTGTGGTGTCCAGAGAATCTTGCTTCAAGCAATGTCACCTGCTGGACAAGGTGCCATAAACGGCGACAACCTAGTGAGGGAGCATTCATTAGCTCTTGCTGATAGATTGGCGCTGTGAGTCACAACACGCTAAATGCTTTGTGTTGCTTGTACGTTCATCGAACCGGAACATGTGGAAGAGCGGATGAGTTTGGGCCTTTCACTGGCACGTCGGACGTCAATTCCGATTTCCCTACACTCCTATCTGCGTGTGGGTTGCGAGGCGCCGCAACTCCGCATCCAAAGTGATTGCCTTAGGTGATCCGCAATACTCGAGCAGATTCAGTGTCTTGCACTACGCAAGCAATCACCCGCAGGATTGGTGCGGGTTCCAGGGAAAGATCAGCCTGCAGATGACCGCATCGAGGAGAGTCCTGAGAGCTCTTTCGTGAGCTCCTCCACCACCTCCATGGACAGCAGCGACTGCAGCGACTACGGCGCACGCGCGCGGAGCCCCCGCTCCCACCCGCGCCGAGCCCGGTGCGCGCCTTTTGAGATTTTTGGGGACTGATGCCCATGCGCAAGGGCCGGCATCAGTGCTCTTCAATGGTGGAACTTGCCTTTTTGGATGTTGCTGTTGGCTGTTGTTGCGAGGGTTCATAGGCAATCTGCTAGCTGTTGGTTGGGAATGGAGACGTCCATTCCCTGCGCGAGCGCAAGTTTGCTGCAGCAAGAGCCTCATGCGTGGCTTGCACAGCCTTAGTGCTATAGTCACGTGCGTAGACTGGAACCTGAGTGGATGTGGTTGATTGAGCACTGTTTGAGGGTTTTTGGGCTGAAGCCCACATGTGGGCAGAGCTCTGTGCTCCAAGATGCCTGGGACCCGCAAACGCTTGCTTCTTTCAGCACTCAACCTTTCGTTGGCTCCATTGATCTTCTTTCGGTTTTTGTTTTTTTTTGTTTTTTCCGGGCGACTCAACTGAAGGAGGTTTCAGAATAGACAGGGGATTGTGCCGACATCCGTATGGTTGAAGACTGAAATTCAAACCTGTGAGCTCTCCATTGCATGATAGGGGGCGGTTTGACTGAAACGCACCGGTAAATTACCCGCGAATGTGGCGGGTAAATAGCTTGGCAATGTGGCGTGGATACCTATCCCGGGCTCATGTTTTTGCGTCTGCATTGGGTGCAAGATGAAGGCTCCGCCGTGGGTAAAGACTTGGTAAAGAGCATCCCAGAGAACAAGGGTTGCTGATACATCCATAGCATCCAAACCGCGTACACTCTTCGAGCCCTCTTGCATCCTGAACCTTGACTTATGTTGTGTTCGCAGTCGATGGGATGCTTCCGCTGGGGTTTGATAATCTGCATAATTTGCCATCCAACAACTGCCTCATCAGCGTGGGTGCATTTGTTTTAAATTCTGTGTGGATGTGGAAATCTCGCCTTCTGCGTTGCATCCTGCATGGAATCCTCTTACATGTCAGAGCACGTGCTTGCAAGAGGTGTCAGCCAGCGCTGAGTGCACTCTCCTGCCGCCGCAATACGCCTCCTGCAGTTGACCTGGCCTTCAGATGTTTGCAGGCATGGCAGTGGCGGCAAGCACGGCCTACGGCCTAGCAGAGTGGCGCGCACCCCCTCCGCCTCGTCCTCTGTGGATGCTGGCGACAAGACGGCTCCTCCCGAACGCTACGTGCGCGTTCTGATCGACGGCAAGGAGGTGAGGCTCATCTGCCCAGGTTGCAGTTTATGCAAGCTGATGGCGTTTCAAAGACACTTGCGCAGAATGGAAAAATTGCGTAGCACCAGCTGCTTTGTTTGCTAGGCAAAGCGCATTCCTTGGTTTATAAGGGATGCAGGTTGCCAGATTGAGGGCGGCGGAATGGAGTGTTGTGCAAATGGCAAGGCATCAGTGGTTCTTGCGAATTTTTATGTGTTTTCACAACCGCAAGCTCAGTTGCACAGTGCAGTTGTACTGCGGCAACTTTGGGGGCTGGGATAAGTAGTTTGGCCTGCGCGATACACATGGAACATGTCGCCGTAAGCTCGATAAACCCAGTATGATGACTTTGTCTCCTTTTTGGTCTGCTATTGCTCGAGCTTGGGTGGGCGAGCAGAATAGCTCAGCGCAGATTGCTCACCTGGAGAAGTCGCCAAATTAATAGCTAGGGATGGCAGTCACTCTTCACATTGTATGTTGCTGCCTTTCTCAGAAGTCAAAGTTGCTGCCTTTCTCAGAAGACAACTTGATTTCATGTTCAAGGTACAACTGAGTGGCAGCTGAACATGAAATCAAGTTGTCGAAGAATTCTGATATTCCAACATACTCGACGCGTGATTCGTCCGTTTCGTTCGGCGTGGCCTCTCAGCCCTTGCGAGTAGATCAAGTCATGTCGTCTGTCGTATGCAGCTTCTGGGACACCGCCCTTAACCAAAGGGTTGGGATGTTGTTTGATCTGTGCATCAAGAATCGAAATCTGCAACTCCTTGCATACTCAACCTTGACAATCCGTGTGTCGAGACGATCCCTGAGTATGCGAACATGCTTGTGCCACCCGCAATCGCCGTCGAAATAGACTGTTGTAGCGTCAACCAGTATGTGCAGCTCCGTCTGCAACATTTAGAAGGCTCTCTTCACGTCTTTGCATTCCTGACTATTTTGTTCATACACTTGAAACATATCCTACAAGCGTTCCCTGGTATGATGTTGCACAGGTGTTTGTGCGCGCCTCCATGGTGCAGAACTCGTGGGCGGACTCGCCCGACCTACCTCGCCCTGACCCGCTCGCCGAGCCCCACCACCACATGGCGCGGGAATCGCCGAGCGCCCCCGTGCCAGGGCCCTTTGATAGCCCCATTGTGTTCAAGCCGCCCGCCACGGAGTCCGGCACCCCAGAGATGGGGACCCCCACAAAGCTGGTGTTTATGAGCCTGCAGGATGACGATAACCTGGCTGCTGCGTCCGCGGAGTTGCAGCGACAGCAACGCGAGGAGGCGGTCAATGGCAGGGTGAGCGCCTGCGGTTCACACGAGGTGATATTTACGCGCGTTGGCAGAACGCTTGACTTATCGTCATGATATGGGGAGTGGATCTCGGGGACCTAGCACCACCAGCTACGGGGGCCTGCGTAGGGCTGGGCAGGGTGAGGCGGAGGCGGATGGTTCCGCAACTGGCTCGATGGGGTGAGTTCCGAGAACTGAATCAGTGGTTCGGCTGAAGCCCGCTTCCTTCAAACATTATATTTGGGCGCAATCAGGGACGCTATCAGGGACGTAGGTGCGTTTGTGCTGAATTTGTCCGAGCGATGGCACATGGGTGGGCGAGCTTGTCCAATGGATTATCTTGTACGTACTACACTAAAGGCGACCCAGGCAAACGATGATCAAATCATCAGGTCCTTTTGATCTTCTGAAATAAATTTCCCAACTTGGATTATTTTGATTGGAGTTGAATATGCGCAAGCATCATGCTCCACTCCGAAGCCGCGCAACACGGTGGCGGGACAATTGCAAAGTGCAGCAATGGAGATGCTCGTGATCTTTCAGGGGCGGATCCAGTGCTCATTGCTTATCCCAGCATGATACACCACAGATGTCGCAATGTAGGGGCACTGGTTCATGTGCACTGTTCTTGGCCGTCGAACGAGGATACATACAGCCATATCTGGTTGTGGGGCACGAGAATGATGATCGCATTCTTGAGTCCAGCGATGTAACTGAATGCGCACATCGTTGTCGTTCCCCGCGCGTGCTCTTTGTTCCGCCAACCGCCAGCAGGGGTGGACCCGTCTGGGTTGGCCCTGCCGCGATAGTGGCAGTTGTAGTCCTTTCACCGACCTTGGTTGGAAAACCAGCTCAGCATATTCTGCTCAAGGTACCTACTGCGTACTGTCATATCGACGGCTAGCATCGACGCAGCTCCAATATTGCGCCAAGACCTGATGTATTGGACGGCTGTTCGCAATGCACCTCAGGTCTCCCCTCTAGGGCAGCGACTGGAGCATGCACAAGCAGCAGGGAGGCGGGGCGTGCACCATCACGAACCGCAGGCCGCTCCGTTGCGCGAGGAAGAAGGCGACGTGGAGGCGCAACGGAGGCTGGCCATGGAGGTGAAGTCATCATGGATATCGGACCGACTTTAGCCTGTAAACGTCCTGAAAGCACATCCTTGTCAGGTTCACTTCCCGGACTCCTGAATGCAGATCTGTCTTCGCAAAAAGCCTCAGATTCTCTGGGCGTGCCTTGCTGTTGATTTTTGCGGGTGTCTGTCAGGACGAGCGCCGCGCCGAGGAGAACGCATCCAGGAAGCGGCGGGAGGCAGTCGAAGCGGAGGAGCGGGAGCTGGTGCGGCTGCGAGCTCAACGGGAGGCGGAGGAGAAGCTTTGGCGTGACCAGCAGCTACATCAAAAGCAACGGCAACAGCAA
>NHOP01001594.1:0-10512 GCA_018697155.1 Pyramimonas parkeae | reverse complement strand
GCCTGACCTGCTTGCCGCGACCTGTGGGCCTAACCCCCCAACACAATCAAAACAAGCAGAGGGCTTGCAAGAACCTGCTCATTATTGAACCAATAGAACACCAGCAGCCGATTCTGAGGCTATGCAGCGAAGCTTGCAAGCAGCGTATGCTCCCCTGTCCACGAGGAACTACTGAGACCTGAAGGGGAATCGTGCTACTGAACTTCCAACAAACGATTGTCTGTAGAACTACGAACAATGGCTGATTTGATACAATTGACTCGCCGCTTTCATAGCTGCCTTCATACTAGCGGCATGGTCAAAACTAGCACCACTGGTATGAGCCATGACAAGAAGATGGGAAAATATTCACAGCACTGCATCTCTACAAAACAGGCGAGCTCGAAACGCATTGCATGTGTGCATGACTGTGTTGCATTGCTGCGAACTGGTGACACGCTTGATGGACGCCTAGTTGCCCAGATGCCCAGTTGAATCAACCTTGATAGGAGAAATCATAGAACAAATTAAGGCAATCTTCAATCGATGCAAATATGAACTTCAGAAACTATTGCGGCGGTGTGCAAATTCAAAAAAATTCACACCTTGGCAAGGGAAGCTCCTGAGCCAGTACGAGGACCGGATGCATTGTATCTGGGAGCACAAGCAACCTATGCCTTAAAGTCAGCAGGTTGTGTGGTCCAGACCCCCGATCAGTTTCCTCAACGCGCTCGTTGTGGAACAGGTTAAGAATAAAGGCACAAGAAGTTGCCATTGTTCCATGATCTCATTGTAATCATCATGTCAGTTGGAACCAGAAATGATTCTGCAGGTTGGTATTTCGTATTGAATAGTGTCTACTTGAGCACAGTGGCACAGGAGAAGGTGAAAAAACAAAAACCATCCTTCGAAATCTGAATCAGTTGATCAAACAAGAACAAAGACTGCATACAAACTACCATACCTAGAAGCTCTGTTGAAATGCACACACCGAAGCATTTCCTGTTCACATTCGTTGTATGCAATTATCTACTATCACCTTGATACACGAAAGCTGGGGCGTTAATTCAAAAACATAGACAGTAAATCAGGTCCACGGGTGCACACATGAACACCCACAAACGCTAAGAACTTGGCATAAGCAAACGAATAACTCATCAGTTGTATGTTGCTCTGGCTCAAAATAATGCAATCATCCCACACCGCAGACATGATTAATCACATATCTGAAATAAACATTCGCACTCAGGACATCGTAAAAATCCCTTGGGTGACTCAGGTTCTCTTCGAAGAGATGCGGTAAGCTCTCATATGGAACACGGTGTGAAAGCGATAGCCATGCAGCTTCTGTTTTGGTCTGACCTCTGCAGTGAGGGGTGTTTGTTCTGTGTGTGTCACTAGAGTCATACAGAAATATTACTGGTGAGGCACAATCGCTGAAACTATAAGACTCGCAGTGCGTTTCTCACTGTTGAACAGTGAATGACAATTCTAAACTTCATTGACGACTTCAAAGCACACCTTCTGCTATCATTGATCTTGCTATAGCATTGGGAAAACCTCTAACAATGTGGTTGGTTCATACACATATCCATACGAACGCTTTATGAATTTTCACACAAAAAATAAACAAAGTACTCGCGTAGAGAGACAGTTGAATGAAGCCTAAATCCATGTCTTACAGCAGACAAGCATCATTGAGCTTGTGCAGCTCAACCAAGCACTCATTGTATCCACTCGGTCTGCAGAAAACACACTACGGCAACAGCATTTTGCATTAAGGTCGTCAATCAATAAACGAAAAAAAAAATCAATGATCTACTTCGCCTTTGGCAGTACATAACATGGCTTCTCGAAGACTAGGACCCTGCAATCAGAATTCACTTAGCGCTGAATCAGGCAAGCGCATTGTTGAGGATTCCATCAAGCATGCACCACAAGAATACTGAATGAGAAGACCGACAAGAGACGAACAGTTCAACTGCATCAATCGAATACTCGTCCTGAGGCGCAAGCTCTTGTTCGTGTGATGTGAATTCCAATCCAAGCCAACCCAAACTCTCTCTGTTTCACAAGAAATCTTCCTAGTGCAGCATGAAAAGGCTTGATCGATTCTTTATCTTGTCTTAACGCACCTCATCGTGTATACAATCTATCATGCACCTTATCTTGCAAGTATATACCATACAGCCAAGATGCAACAGAAATCATTATAGGACAGAAATTGTTAAAAAAATACAAGAAACCAAAACAACACTGCAGAATGCAGCATTGCGGGAACAGCTGACGCATGCTAGAATCCACGACAGCAAATCCATCAAATTACATTTAGTTTCTGAGATGTCTCAACAGCAATGTGAGCAAAGTTGCCCTGGCACACTGGTGATACAATACTTATGAACCACCAGTTCTCATGGTGGTTGTTTAGGCGACCAGTACAAGATGACCCACAAAGTCAGCATGGCCTTAGATATATCATCGGCCGAGGCAGTACCTGCCCATATCGGGACTTAAACTCGGGCAAGCCGCGTAACAAGCCGACGCCCGACCAAGTAGGCCACACGACATGGGCACACTGATGATATCATTGATTCTTCCGGCAAGTCCACATAATTCAATCTGATGAAGAGAAGTTAAAATCCAAGCAGAATATCGCACGAAATCCAAGAAGCACTTGATGATTACCATATAATGGCGGTCCTGGTACGTTTAGCAACAGCTTGAGCTTACCATCGTGGAAGGCATTCCCCGTAACCCATTTCCACGTAACCCATTTCCACGTAACCTTAGATTAAGCATCGTTCAACAGTACAAAGGTTCGATGAAGAGCACGATTTCGTGACAGAACAGTTGGCATATGCGTACAATCCACCAATACACTCAAACGCGATATCCCAGTAGCTCGTAGTTGTATGTACTCTTTGATCATCGCACACTGTGCTGAAATGTCAACGACATCAAAACAGTGACCTCCGTGATCCATCTCAAACCAGTTGCCGTTCCAACATCAACATGCGCAACATATGACGTACATGCAGCACTCAAGCTGTATCCCGGCTAAGGGAGTAGCGAGTGCGGTCGACATTTGTGTCACTGCGGATTTGGCGACTCAACGGAGTCGCGTACGGCCCGTGGTCTTGGTGAGTTGTGGAACCGGAAAACGAATCACCATCCGTGACGCGGGCAACATCCAGGGAAGATGATGAAACAACAATGTCAGATGCTGAAGGAATCGAATGGGTCAATCTTTTGATCATTATAATATGGTTTAAAATTTTACGAGAAAAGTGTTGCATAGTATGAGTCAATCGCGGAAACAATGTATTTCAACAAGTGATCGAACTATGGCGTCCGTCGATCGGGTGATTATGAGCCTGTGTCGCGTTATTCCTAGATGCTTTGCGACGCTTGGGGAAAACTCAAAGGTGATCATTTGGGTGATTAAAGGTGTGGCTCAATTGCGGAAACCATAAACTGAATAAATTGAGCGATAAATGGTCTGGGTCGCGTTGATGATATAAACTTTGTTGGGGACATGACCCTTACCACAAGGGTGGGGAGCCATGTCAACAGAATCGCGCGCCAATTTCTATCGTTGCACAACGTTACCTTCAAAATCCGTGTATCGTATGAACACGCAGATTGCGTGGTCCAAGGAGAACCAAGCTCACCATCTGCATCCTGACAGTGCTGACCCGTGAAAATCCATATGAAACGAGCTCCTAGTCTGTACCATACATAGTCGGTTGCCGGCGTGTGAGCTCTAATTGTTGACGCGTCTCTAAGGAACTTTTCACGGTGGTCATGGAGCATGTCGACCCCAGCGCTTGGACGAAAAAATAACAGTTCACATTTCCATAAACGCACATAGAAAATGTAAATAACAGGTGAAAGCATTGTTGCGCAATACATAATACAAGCTCGCTACGTTACCTCCTTGCAACGTTATGTCCACCCTGCATGTGTTCCCAAAAGCGCGTATTGTATTGTCAATACGTGGATACACCAGTATGCAATGTACATCTCGAGTGCCACTAAAATGGATGCGAAAAAAATGTACAGCATGTTCATTCTGTTTTGCGAGTACACAACAACCTCATGGGAGAGTGTTGTCTCATTAAGGATTGTCGGTGTGTGATCTTGAGTATCTCTTGCAAACCTACCTTTGACGTATGCGAAATAATCATGTCGTCCATGAGACTATGCAGACCATCGAGCAAGAAGCGCGCGTTGTGCATGGGCTTGTTGAAGTTCAAGACAACATCAATAATGACATGCACGCGTGAGTAGGCTCAGCATCATCCGATAATCAGCGCAGGATCAGATACCAAGCCGGAGAAGGATCAATTGCCTCCGCAACATACTCTTCAAAGCATTGCTATTGCAAGAGTGTAAGTAAGGGGACACCAGCTGTCCTGCCTGTGCAGACAAACTACACCGTAGGGGTGCTTAAGAGGGCTAAGCTGTTCAACAGTGACGTGCGCTGCCGCTGGTCGACGCGATAATAAGCTGGCCGACCAATAGCAATGCACCACAATACCTACACTTATCCGGTACAATGTCTAGATATGTACTATCGATTCACAAATCCAAGGTGCTGCACACCTTGAGTACTATGAATTCCTAGATGCCATATAGAGTTATTGCGATCGCACACTAGCCTGTACCGGATGGTTCTAGTACTATGACAAAAAGGGAAAGAGGAAACATTCAATTTCATGAAATAGACCCATAGGAACACCATAAACTATATAGGTGCACAGTCATCAGCATGCTCTTTCCGCAGGTAGGGTTCAAGCGGCAAAGATCATGAAGGACGCTCTTCAATATGTGACTTGAACTTGCTCAGTTGCAAGACCACTAGCAATCAAAACGCGCAAGGGCGCCCACAACTTCTTGCAACATGTTCATACAGAACTGTACCAGTGGTGGGAAGGGAATGACACAAGTATTATTGATGTTCGCTTCTACGCCTATTTTTCAGGCAGTCATGCCATAAGTCCTAATGATCATAGTCAAATTCGAATACAGTTTTGTACATTAAAATGTACAACTGCTCGCTTGGCCTAAAATCTGAAATAGTGAAAAACAAATGTTCTCACATTACACGATGACATTTTGCCCGGAACCATACAACAAGGAAGCATGCCCACCAATCAGTGCGCACGGTTGATGCCTACGGAAGAAGGTTGAAGCTTGACGTGCTGCGCCTACGCTTTCATGACAAAAAAATTGACTTCACCGCTTAACACATGCCGCATTTTTGCGGCGATTGGCTTGACGTTGGCATTCGGGTACATTTCGCGTACACGCACAACTACTCATCCTCATCAGCCGCCCCAGACCATGTCACAAGTGCCACAAGGAGTTCCTTAAACGAAACCTGTCCGCTGCCATCCTCATCCATGGATGCAAATAGGTCTTGTCCCTTTGTTTTCTCACGACCCTCATTCACAGCAGCATTGACCTGCAGAACAACAGAAGGTCGAATGAAATATGTCCTGAGAAATCACGATCAGTCTACTGAAAACACTCAGGGCACCTTAAGGAGATCTCCATACTATGGATGCATGGTTTGCATTGTATACGATTAACCAATACTGCTCGATTTCTGATTCAGGTTTACTGACACATTGTTAAAGAGCACTAGTCTGACATGGCGAAGCTGCAACTAAGGGTTATTCAACGCATCGATACTTTCCTATACGTCTGAATACCGGGTTGGTTTTCATTTGATACCTGCCTTAGATTTTATCACACGGACAATTTTGAGCTCAGTATGGCAGAAACGAGTGTGCAGTGCCAGACGTGGACATGCTCATGCGCTGTAACATGACAGTAGGTCAAAACAGAAAAACATGGCCCAGAACCTGGAGACGTAGTATCGCAATTTGCAAAACACAATCTGAGTTCACCTACAACGCCAGCGTACCAAAATATGATCAGGGGTCATCGCTAGCCATTTGCTTTTCCGAGCGGAAGTTCGTTCAACAAGATGCAAGTACATTGTTTGAACAAGCACTGATCGTGGACGTCGCTGGACCCTAAGGTTTGCAAGGAGAGCATGAGAACCTGGCCTGGACTGTAATGCCAGGTGCAGATGGGTGAAACCTTAACGATATATGCATGATCACATGTGCCTCGTGGAGTAGCACCTAACAGTGGACATGCTTGCTGCACCGTGGTCCTTGAGTGGTGGGGACATTCCCACAGAACAAAAAGCCAGGTTGACTGAGATATTCTACCATACAATCCGGTTACTCGAAAAACTAACGCACAAAAGTAAATACACACACACATAGAAAGTAAGGAGGTAAGACTCATCAACCTATTTGGTATAATCTCTGTTGATTCTTGCATCTACAAAGGAAAGCAAGATGGCATCGCCTGCGTCAAATTACAGGCAGATACCAGTGATCTCCTTGGATTTTGACACATGTGTTTGACCCGCTACAATGGATTATATTTTTCGTATATATCGTACAGCAGCGATGGCATTCAGGCCCATTGAGTAGCAGTCACTGTACAACATATGATGGGACACGACCTTTCCCGCTGCGGCATCCCTATGTCACACATGTTTTGGCATATCAATGCTCAAAGAATTTCAAACCACCGATGCAACACATGAACGAATATTGCAAGGATAAAAGGGAACTTGGAGGTACCTCGTTCTTATCAATGGTACCGCCCCCGTCCTTGTCAAAAAACGCAAATGCCTGCGCGCAGAGCTTGAATCCTGTGTGCAACGCCTCAAACTCTGCGCTGTGATCTGACGGCGTGTATGCATCCACGAAGAAAGAAAAGGACAAGCAAAGCAGAAACTCCTTGAAATCAATGATTTTGTCGTTGTTCATGTCCGCCTCCGAGAAATAGCGATCCATTTTTTCCTCTGAGATGTTCGCACCCAACTCTGGTAGGCGATCACCACACCCATCCACAACCATTTTCTGAGGCAACCTCCACTTGTTCTTCAAAGCTCCATAACCTTCAGAACATTTGTTTTGATGGTTATCAGAACAGATGTTGGTTGGAAGAATATCTATTCATCTAACACTCGTCCGCTTTGCTAGCGCATACTTGTACTTCATCGCCTGCCGCAAATCCGACTATCATATCACCATGATTTGAGCATAATGGAAATGCTCATTCAACAAAACTCACGGCATGCAGTATGGGAACATTCCTCTAGCAAATTAACAGCTGTGATTCATACTTGCAAACCAAGTCAAATAAGGACAGCTCGTCAGAAATTCACTCGATATGGTTGGGTAGAGTGGTGGTGTTCGTTATGGATTGTCAACCGAACTCACATAACAGGAGTTGAGAGAGGTGAGTACTCTTGATCAATTCGCTTGAACTGCAAGCTTGGTAGCTAGCAGCTCCAACAGTACACTATTTGGAACCCTGGGTTCAGCAAAAAGCGCTAAGTTCCAGCTGGACTCGGGCGGCAACAACCTCTTTGTGGTATGTTGATTCAGCTGCATTTCCAGCAAATGACCTCATTGCAAATACGATGGTCTAATCATCGTATTCATATACTCAAACACAATGATACAGCCTCACACCTTTGAAGGCAGCCTTCATCTCGTTTCGGTCAATCCCCCCATTCTTGTCAGAGTCAAATCTCTTGTACAGCTCCTTGACCTGCTTAAATAACACAACACTACAGAATAAAACACATTGCATAACACATACGCATGGCAGCAGATGCAGTTATGTGGCTTGTCAACGTCTACTCTAGCAGGTGAAAGGTGGCATTCTGCTGCACGGCCACGTTGATGATGACGACGCAATGATCAAGCGTCGATACTTCTTGGCACTGAGCACTGCAGGATTCGTTAAGCACAATATCAAGTAATCGCTTTCTTGCAATACAAACTTCAAGCCAGATACCCAGCATAGGCTTGTTACAATGGACAAAGATGTCACCTTGCGGGAAACAGAAAATGTATAAGAAACGAAAAAAATGGACATCCTCAATGAAAAGGATTGAACTCGTGTTGGATGCGGGATACGCATGTAGAGCCACACTCTACAGTCCTAAAGGTAGTTTAGGGACAATTCCCTGCCAGCCCAACCAAACAATTTCCACACTGACCGAAGACCCATGAATTCACAACGCACACATGCTTTTCACAGACGCATGCCCCCTTTATTCATTGCACGTTAGCCACACAGAGACGGTGAAAAACATCACTGCAGTAAGATCACCTAAATCTCATGGTATATCAAATCAATCGGACGTTTCTTGGCTGATTGAAATGTGAGTGTCGAGGCAGAACAACTAGCTCGGCTCAAAAAGCCACTGGTCAAGACCAGCATCATCATTGACCTCCTGTCATGCAAGGCAAACTTGACGCCTCCTCAAGAGGGCCCTGAGATGCGATCTATGCCTATGGTGCGCAAACGTGCACCATAGCACGAGTGCACGAACAGCATGCGGCCGTCGCTTTTACGTTCCATTGAGAAGCTTGCAACTTGTATCAAGAAGCTTCACAGTATTATCCAATCTCAGGGACATCCTGAAAACAAAATCAACATGCAAAAAATATTCCGATAAATTCATATGAACGCTGGGAACAAAGACCAACGAGAGCTGAATGTTTGTAAGCAGAACGCTTTCTCGACTTGACTCTGCCCTTGAATCCTTAACAGCACTGCTACCTGAAAAAGGACGCCATGCATGCATGTACAAGGAGGGATCTGCTACTTCTCCCAACACAAAAGAATGAAAGCCAACAAGCTGCAACAACGTTTGGTGGCCAACAAGAACCTTTTCAAAGTTGCTGGCAAGGGCTGGCAAGCGCAGTAGGATCTGCTGGAAGGACTTTGGCTTGGACTCTGCTTTGAATGCATTCTCCGCCACGTTCGACGCTAACGTGCTCTCAAACACACTCATGCTCTTTTTCAACTTGTTCTTGTTGCCCGAGGGCTTGCTAGAAAAACAGCCCATCTCAACTGCGCCACAACAAGAAGAAGATATCGCATGCGTTTGATGAACGATCCCCTGAAAGAGAAATATATACCAGGCATTCACAAGATGTTTTCTCACTAGGTGCTGATATTACCTGACACATTTTTGTTGAAGCGAGCAATGGGCGTTTTGGAACAACGACAAGCATGATAGTGTTGACATTTCTTTTCATTGATTTATTGTTGCCGTTGTTGTTGCTGTTGTTGCTGTTCACCAGGCGGCGTACTGTTAATTGTGGGAAGGGAAAGCCTCATCTGCTGACTGTCTTCCAGAACATGTGCATGGAGTTGCTGTGAGCAGTCAATACGTCCCTGTTGATTGTCAGCATGCAAGGAAAGCACAGCTCCAATTAGTGTGCAATAGTTTGTATCCTCAAATCATGATGGCACTACGTCCAGACACCAACTGTTCCTAAATCATTTGAAGACATCACCACCCACCTGGTCTCAGCTGAGGATGACGAACATTATCGATTGACATGTAGGATCTTTCGAACAAGAAACCGATTTCTGCCCAGGTTGAGAAGTGTGTAAACAATGACACGATTCAGTGGAATGCGCTGCTGCTGATCAGCGCTTCCAGGCGGTGGGATGAACATTCATGAAGCAGATGATGAATACAAGGCATGCATATTTCGAAAGCATGCCAGAGATCATTATCAGGGGAACAATCATGACATGGCGTTCATCGCGCGTATTGTGTGTGTCTGTGCTATATATGATGTGTACACCAGCACAACATCCACATACACGCCATTGACTCTAGCACGACATTGAAACAGCTCAGAGAGAACCATCTTGTGGGAAACAACATCAACACTTCATTCAAGGTATGATTGCGGGTATGCGAGGGCTCTTTCCTTGGATTGAAAGAAAAAGGTCAATCGGTAGATTTGATCCTGGGTTTTCGGTTTTCAAAGTTTGAATGACATCTTCTCATGTGATCGCAACAGTTGTGTAAGCATCTATCAATATGACAATCATTCGAATTCTCATTACTTTGTAGGCAACGTATTGTTGTGTTCTGATTACAGGGGTTGAGGACTTGATCTAGATTTACCTTATCTCACACATAGCCTAGCTAGGAACAAACAGTAAGTCTAACTCTTGACACTTCCGCAGAGTGTTTCGAGTGGCATGTTTCGTTCAAATATCCTTAGACATGATGAGTACCACAGTGGTACTCTGTTTGCCATCAGGACCGATGTAGAGCTTGCAAGATTATCAAATTGCGAGCGAAATTTGTGCGCATGAGCACATCTTAAGGGGGAAGTGAAACTCGATATTGAATACAGTCAGTACCGATCTAATGCAGGTCAACTATTTGCCGGTTTCATTGTCTGAGACCCAAGCACAATTGCAGCTACAAACTTCTAGCTTTTTCTGTCTTTTGAGGCGAATATTATACATTCATATCAGCCGTTCTTATTGTTTCATTCTATGTCCTGCCAGAAATATTGTCAATTGCAGAAATAAGAACGACAAACATCCGAGAAATAACATCCGAGGCTGCGCGTGCACTGTAATTTAACAGCTGATCTGTTGTAGGATACACCA
>NHOP01001593.1:0-10514 GCA_018697155.1 Pyramimonas parkeae | reverse complement strand
ATGTCAGTGGACAAACCCTGCAAGTCTATAGTAAGTATAACTATCACGGGAAGATTGTTGATATCTATGAACTACATATGGATGCCAGGAATCTTACGCAAGGTGCATACCTGCATGTCATGGATGGGCTGAGCATCAGATGTATTGGCGACAATCTCTGAGTATGCTTCCGAATAAGAAGGCTGCATCTGCTTGCTCTGAATAGGCTGCTCCCAAGAATCAACAACCATGCACCCTAGCTCAGGCCCACGCCTCTCCAGATTCACTTGCTGACATACATGAGCACTTGAAGTGATACTTGTGGGCCTGACAGGATGCCTGGTCCTTGTTTGCAGAGTGTCCCTGTGGTTCTCCTCACTATGCACAAGGGTTAGGTTGCGCTGCTGATTCGCGTGACTGGTGCAGCTGTTCACAAGGGGTGCGGGCAGAGATCCACCAACAGAAACAACATGCACATTTACCCCTGCATTTCCACTTGTCAATGTTTTTGCGGCATACGGTGCGTGGTTCTGAGAAGGAAAGCTGCAGGGTTTCCCTGGAAATATGCAGCATGCGTTTTGCTGGATATCCAAGTTGGGGAAACAGTTAGCGTTCCCAAGGAACATGCATCGTCCAGAAGTCTCGCCCCGGTTCCCAACCAACTCGTGTCGTTCACTTGAATGTGTCTGCGAAAAGGGTATGATGTAAACAGGGGTTACTGTGAAGAGATCTTACGCAATGCTTCTATGTAGTCGCAAGAACGCTTTCAGGTTCTATCCTGGATGGTGAGTTGGTAGGAATGTATGGCTTTAATGCATGGTGGTGGTGTATGCATTAGAACTCTGGGCATTCGAATTCCTTCCAATCTGTCAATATATAGCAATGCTTCAACACTTTACTGGAATTCTAAACAGATGAATATAGTGTGTTGGTCAAGGTTTCATACATGTGTATGTACTCATATTCCAACCACATGATTCTGACAAAGCTGAATTACTATCGGAAAGCGAAGGGTATTAAGTACCAATGAAGTATACAGACTAGAGCTCAGCTCTTTCACTGATGCCTCCATCTCAACATCATCGTCCCTTATCATGCCGCTGAAGCCGAAAGTCAACGTTGCATACTATCGGGACGAGGCGTGCTGAAGTATTCACCAGCAGCCTCCTGCATGTACCAGCACGTGTATCCCATGATGATCATGAAAACAACTTGTGAAACAGCAGAACATATGCAACAAAAAGTGGCTAGAAAAAGGTATCCCCTGGCCTAGCAAAGAACCGATCACTTCGGGCGGTCGTAGCGTCCCGTGATGTGTCACGAACCACATGCGTGTTCATGTGTTTGGAGAGCGGTCAGCGACAAGCAGCTCATCCACAAGCAAGGCTTCGGCACTCACACTTGACCACATATGCATTTGAAGACATGAAACCCGATTGTATTTCATATTCTACACCTAAAAGCCATACGTTGTTCATTAGTTCTCAATTCCAAGGTACTCGCGTTTGAAGGAACGAGTCGTACTTTCTATGGTCGACAATCGTACGGATTCCGGACCATGAACACGCCTCCGCGTGTGCGCTTCTATAGCATGCAGCCGCTCGGTTTCCCTTTATACACGACATGCTTTCGTATCTCCGTTACATTTGCAATCGCCGTTTCGCATAGACGCTCGTTTTACCCGTTGGGTATGGGTGTGCATTCAGGAATGTGGGTGCGGATATAGTTTCATGACGTTTCGAAAGCACGATGGGGGGCGCGCTCTCGGGTATTGTGTATTCTCAAGCCGCCCTCCCATGTTGACATACCACAGATCACGATGCTATACACGATGTCCACACAGTATTGTAGACCGGACACAAGCAAAATAACGAGCGACGGTAAACCAATTTTCAAACACTCCCATGCATGACTAGTATGCCTGCCGCCAACCGTCGTTGCACATTCATGAAAATCTCATGCCCTTTGAAAAGTGCGCAGCGCGCATGGTGATATGCGTGTTCAATAGCCGCAAACGTCACATGCTCCGAGAAACCCGTGACGGATGCGCGGGCATGTGCGCCGAACCGACGCGCATACCGTGGTCAAGGCTCCCGGCATGGTACCGCCGCGCGCGTGTGCACGATGCCGTGAAAATGAAACGCATGTGCCATCTCGCCTGCACTTCTAGTGCGTAAACATAGTGACAACAACCATCTGCACGGACCATACTTCTCGCGATCTCCGCATGATCATGAACAAAGGCATGCATCGCTCCGTGTTCGAAACATGATCATGCCGACCCGAAACGTTACTCCTTCTTGAAACCATGTTTCGTGACCATGATGCAAGGTGACAACATCATGACGAACGGTGAGTGCACATCTGTGATCAATTCATGCATGTGGCTTGGTTGTAGCTTTTCATCACGGACCAATGATTCAAGGAGACACACAGATCGCCATGAGATCTCCATTGGCTGGAAATGTAAGCGAAAACGCGATTGATGTTCATCGACAACAAATGTGAGAATCGATGAAGCATATCCACGCACCTTGACCGGGAATGCAAGCACGCAAGAAGAGTCGCAACGCGAAGAGCGCATAAGTTGCGCGAACGCGGACCTCTCGATGTGTGTGTGCTCGGTATACTCCCGATGGTGGCATGGATATGATCCATCATGATGACCATGCTATGCACCTCTGACGATAGATCAATGGATCAGTTGTCCGTAAGTCAGTACGAATTTCAAGGTATGATATCTTGAAATTCGTACAGACACACTGACAACCGATCCATTCAAGTGGTCTTGAAGCATATGCTGAGATTAATCATCTAGCGCATAAACCATATCCAGGTCGGGATCAGGTGCTGAATGAAGACCATGATCAGAATGCGATGATTTCTACAGCGTATTGTGGAGACGCGGACAAACAATTGATGCGTGCAGCGTTGATGCATTCCACATTTTCAATGATGTTCTGATGGCATGAATATGATCCGCATGATGACCACGATATACGCCACTGATGCTGATGAATGGGTCAGTTGTCAGTACGATTTCAAAGTATGTGATCTTCAAATTCATGCTGATCTACTACCAACTGAACCATTCTAGTTGTCTTAAAGCATGTGCTGAGGTTCTGATGTCTAGACCATACCTAGGTTGCGATGTGGTGCTAAACGACCCTGTTTAAATCGCGATGATTTCTTGAATGTAGTGTGGCAATGTTGTATGCTTGATCAATATATTTCGGGCGCAATAACGATGGATCCCGCATTCCCAGTGACTGACCGATGGCGGCTTGGATATGATCCATTATGATGACCGTGATATGCACCTCTGACGGCAGATGAATGGGTCAGTTGTCAGAAGGTCGGTTACGATATCAAGATGACATTGGAGCTTACAAACTCTTTCAGAACAGGGCTTACTGATTACGCGATGCCGCGAAATATCAACTGCTCAAAAGTCATGAACATGCTTGAAGGGCACTCTGTGATCCCTTATCACTTCACATTTCTGTATTGGCGGCTATTATGGACATCATGGCTATCTTGTATTCTTATTCATGTTGCCGTTTTACGATTGTCGTTAACGTACCGGTGATAATATATTACACCACCGCCTTTTCCCCGCTTGTGTTATTCGCATTTTTCGAGATTCCTGGATAAGGGAGCACGTGACATGAAAGGTCTGTACAACTCATGGCAAAATCCTTTCGCACGCGCTATCCTCACACACGTAAAGTCGACGTGTTTTCATATGGAAATGGAATGATCACAACTTGGAGTTGAACGTAAAACGAACGTGGAACGCTCACCTTGCTTTCCGAATGCTTCAGAAACATTCCAAACCCTAGAGGCACGCCATATCACGCACGCATTTCACACAAGGTGAACGTTTATTGCCCTCGGGTGACCGAAGACAGTCCTGGCAGGTGCGCACACAGGTACGCTCAAAGGATGCAGCCCTCTGTGCCAAGACACCATCAATTGCTCACCGTGGCTTCTCATGGAACCGACTCCATAGCAGGACCTGGTCTTGGAAACCAAGAAGTCGACGAGCCACTAGCCCGAATAGCAAAGATTACATTTCGACTAACTCAAACCTATGCAGTACAATTCCTTTTTGCGACAACATACTCCAGCGTAGTCTCATTGTTGTCATCGGGCATCAGCTCACCCACTACAGACATTTGTGTTAATGTTTCTATGTGTCCATATTGAGGTCTTCTACGTACCCACTTCAATGTTCCGCTGATACGTTCCAATGCAAATGTGCAAGACTGTCATGTGTGTGCAGTTATTTCATGATATCGGGTTCGTGTTCATTGTTGAACACTTAATTATCATTCGCATCAAAGACTCAAATACATGGAACTGGTAAATGCAGGGAACTCGACACCATGTTGTGACATTGACACAATATACGCTTCATGGACAGTCAATTAGCCTTGTTGTTTATGACCTTCTGGCGTTGCCCATATTTATTCTGGGATCAAGTGATTGTACTCAGCATCAAGTTTATCAAGAAGCGCATTTACCATCCACAACCCAATGGTGTCATCAATAATATACAATTGCGTAATCACGATGCAAACATGTGTGTGCTTTCACCTTGTGATTTTTCCTGGCTCAAATACTGCAATACAAAACAGTCCCATTCCAATGGCCATTTCTGGCAAGTTCATACAAAAATTCTCTCATGCACGCGTGCATGAGATTCTGCTCCTTAAATCCATCAAGTGCTTCGACAAGTACGTGGATTGAAAGATAGTCACATAGGTAGAATCAATCTACAAGGTTTGCATGGCCATATGGATACAGCAGGGCTACACTCCCAAAATGTAATACATATCAATACAATACAGCATGAGTTAAGTGACAGCGGCGATGGTAGACCTTAACACTTGGCCAGTATTCCAGTAGCTCGGTTCACGCTCATGTTGGTTGGTTTGTTTCAAGAGCATCTTGACAGATCTCTAGATGATTACTACGCCGTCACGCACTTTCTCTTGCCATGGAAGCATTCTCTCCAGGAGCTATTATTGTCTGTGTTGTGACCTTTGCAAAAAAATACCAAGCCATGTTTCTTGCAAGGCAGATTGCTTGAATATTCATTGCTGTATGTTATAATCTAAATCCCTAAAACAAACAGGCACAACCAGAAACAGATGAGTATGACATGGAAGAGTTCCTGTTGGTTGGATTATAGAAGTATGTTGTCGATATATTTCATTTCAGCATCAATTGGCATGCAGTAAACATTGCCGGCCACTTGGCAACTTCATAGTCGCGCTACTTAAGGGGTATGCTGGAACTTCACCATAACAGCACCCTCAGATCTCATCCCATGCTCAAGTAAAACCCAGCAGTCTGGCCTCCCATGCTTCTGTTGCGTCGTTTAACGCCATCGAGCGCGTGCTCCTGGGGCATGCGGTATCTCTTTGCAGGTTTTTGGACAGCCAGATCCCTCCTCGAATTTGACGCAGCAAGCTCAGCCTCAGTTCCTGAGTCCGGGTCCATTTGATCATGTTCCTCAGAGTCCATCGTCATGCAAGCGTGTACCTCCTTGGCAAATTCCTGCAAGCCAAATGGCATGGCAGCGATAGTCCTAAATACCAATTTCGTTCCGGACAACCACAACATATAGTACTGCCCGTACCAAGGATGTACATCAGAGATTCGAAAAAATGTGCAACTCCAAACAAAACACAGCGCATACAATCACATAAAAGTATCAGCGTGCGCACTCCATGTGAGCATCATATACACACATCATGCACGCATCCTCATTCTCAATGATAGTTGATAGGTGAAGCATGCTCTATAGCACACAACTGCATGAAGATGTGCGCGTACTTTGCGTCGTTTCTCAGTGAGTGTTGCACGGGGACGATAATACTTGAGCATTCCATCCCACGGTACTTTGGATATACGCGCTTTCTTGCAGATCATCTCTTGGACTCTCTCTGCAAATTGCTCAGGCGTCTCCTCAGGCAGCTTGTCTTGAGGTTCCAAGTACCATACGTCGCATACAACAGCCCAGGCCGTCATGAGCTGCAGAAGATGCCTTGAGAAAGACTGCAAAGTACCCGAAACCACTGTCAGCAATGGGACGTTCACTACGCACAGAAAATCATAAAACATGAATCACCATGCAGCTGGAATACTAGAAATGTTATGGCAACTTGAAACATATACGTGTAGCATGGACTTGAGGACAGCAGGTCAGTATCATAATCACACCATTGATGCAACATAGCAGAATAACATCAGCTACGGGTTTAACGCAAAGCAAATTACGATTTGCAAATGGCGTTTGTCATCCAATATGTTGCAGACCGAGCTTCCATACTTCTGCCTATGCAAATCTCTGGATTAATAGTAACAAGCATGGATAACTTTCCAGAAATCAACTGAAACATGAGGAGTCTATATCCCGTGTGCCCCTTGTGGATCAGCGAAGACTAGCCTGCTACATGGACAGCCATGATATAACACGTGTCTAAGGATGTAAATGATGTGATGAGAAGGGCGTATTTGTTTCGTTTCAAGGATGTTGGGCTTTCTTGTGCAGTACTCGAGTCTAACATGTTACTCAGTTTACATGGATTCCCACTCGCAAACAGGTTCAGTCTGAAAACGTTCATCCATAAAATCTAGGAACATGCAAACCACAGTTGCTCGAAGTCCAATGGTTCAGGAAAACACAACGTACCAAACTCGAACCAGGGAGAGATCATTCTTGACATCTTGGGTGGCAATAAAATGACTTATACATGTGCTTGTACCTACGAAAATCGATTTTCAACAATGCTTACTTGTCGACGGCTGTTCCAGAAAGCGTCCACAAATATCTTGTTGTACTTGATTGCAACAGGGTACACGGTAGCGCCAAGATCGAAAGCCCCCTTCTTGAACATGACACTGAACTCGTTGTTCACACATGTTCCCTGCCATTGGTGACATAACACTGCTGCGCTCGGTCAGATACAGACAATACTGAAAATATGATGAAAGCGATCCCGGCAATGCTGGAATCACCCCTTCAGCTTGATGACAATGGCGCTCAGAGAGAAGACGCAGGTGGGCATTGTGCATAGTACGCAGACGCACCTCTGGGAAGATGAGCAGAGGATTTTTGTTAGCATCCTGCACGTGATCCTTCAATCGTTTTCCCACCAGTGCTCGATCCTTCATGGACGTGCGATCGAATTGAATGCACCTGCAATGAATGCGCGCGTTGTTAGCACAGCGAAATACCAAACAACAAATATCCAAATACTCACTCGTGGGAGCAAGCAACTTGTTGTGTGTCCATATCAAAGCCCCCTGTCAGAACATTCCATATCAGCAATCATTACATTGCGCAGGGTATACAATGAAGCAACAGATGTAAAAACACATGAATTCCAGCTTTGGTATGACGAACACCAAAATCTGAAACCATGGATGTGAAAGTGCAAGAGGACTAGCAAGCACAATACTGGTTTAATCCAAAGTAAACAAGAAAAATCTGGCATCCCCCTGGAAGTTGCGAGTTCTGAACTTGCATTTTGGTCAGGGGCGCACCCTATGCTTTCTAAAATCGTTGACTGTAGCATGCCTACCCAGCCACCGTGTTTCTGCATGATGACTGAATGCCCACACACTTGCTGCAAGATGATGAAATCGATCATGGAGGTGTGATTGGCCACATACACCTGAATATCCATCCCAAGTTAATGCAGAGTTCCCTAGGCTCCTCAACAATCACTAGGAGACGCAAAGGAATCAGGTAACACAACATCTACTTGAGCGATTGTGACAATACAGCTGCAAACCTACAGCATGAACAAAATACCACTACAGTGCGTGCGGTGCATGATGAAGCTATAATAACCGAAAATCATTAATCATGTATGCTTCCCAAACAACAACACATCGAGGATACAGAGCACAGGAATCGTTAACCTCGTCAGACATGAACAAAAACTATACACAACTGCAAAAGATAGGAAACGTGTGAGCTCTTGCACACCTTGTTAGCACCAGGAGTTGGACGAGGTCCGTGATATTTGACCACGCCCTGCAGTGAGGAATATCAGATCTCGTCACGTATTGTATCCAAATATCGTATAGCGATTCTCTGATACACGGGCAGGTTTCTGCACTAGTTCATTGAAAACAAGAAAAATAAAAATAATAGCGAACCCGCCGCATATGGGGGGTTGGTTCTAGGATTGACCCCAGCCACAGGCGTTTGCCCTTCCTACCATGGAGGCAGGACACATACACACTTAAAGTGAACACCACCAGTGTGCAACACCGAGGCAGCACCATCGGTACAAGGAACTGCTAAACAAGAACCAAGTCAAGTGAAGCGAGCATGAGAAAGTGCGTGCGGGACGCACTGTCCAAGACGCCACAAACGCGCTGCATATGAATTCGGTAAGAGATCTCTCCAACCTTCGGCGTAGCTTGGATGGAGACAACACCGTGCTCACAACGAAGAAGCAACTCAACCCAAGGGTCAAACCACCAACCAGAATCAATAACCTGTTGTTGCAATCGCATGCGTACATTAGGGCACGTTTCACCTTCACTCGTATCAATTGCATAAGGATAGAACTCTGTCTCTGCGGGATGCAGACTCCACATCAAATAACATAGTGCAGAGCATTCCAAGACCAATTCTTGCATGTGCTGGATGACATGTTGCGAGAGCTGTCTGAGAGATACTTGTTTGGCTCGCAAACAAGACTCTTTCCTAAGCGTTGCAACTGTTCACCACCATCATCATGTTTTTTATAAGATTTGAAACTGAACTCCGATTTCAAAAAGATCTTGGACATCACAGCCTACGTGAAAATGTACTTCTCAAGCTACTTTGCAAATGCATTCCGTGGCATGTGTGCAGAACAGATATTGCAGGCAAGTGATTCAGATCGCCAATTTTTTTACAAAAATGCAAGGAGAACTACATGGCAGCTCATTTGGTCCAAATCCTGGTCTCGAGTTAATCACACAACTGGCCTGGTCATGCTCGAACAGCTATCTCATTGGCCACAGGCACATATCAAGCTGCATATTGTCAGTGGTTCAAATGAACGCGCTCAGATGGCTTAGTTGAGAGAGAACCGAGTTTGTACACAGGTTGTGCGCATGTTAGTATAAAGGTTGCCTATAGAATGGTTGACGGCTCTTGAACATTAGCTGGGCTCATGATGGTAAGTTTGCCAATTGACTGTATGTGGGCTTGCAATGGTAGGTTTGCTGATTGAACGCAACAGATATACAGTGATTGTACCTTGCCTCGCTCATTGGAATTGAGCATACGGTCTAGCGACACATGGAAAGATTTGTGATTTTCTCCTGTATTCGAAATTGACTACAAACTGACAACGCAAGTTGGCGGGAGCAAACACAGGATGCAGTACAACGCAGCAATACAGTAATACAGAGAACATTGTGAAATATTTGGCTGGACAGTTGGTACTGCAATTTGTTTATCCTTTGGATCTGCGTTTCACGAAGTGCATCCATCTATTTTCAATCCAAAAACCAGTAGACATGCTTGAGTACAACTGTTCATAAGTCCTTGGGGATGCACCAAGAAGCAGAAATTTGGGGCCGGTCACCGACTGCAAAAACTGCACAAACTCTGTGCGTAAAAAAAAGAGTGTGTGATTGTTAACACAGAGTGTGTATCAATCAGCAGACTTTTCTGATGGGGATAACATGATGCATTCCCCTTGGATAACGCGTCATATGTTTTGATATGATGGATAGATGGAACTATGTTATCCATAGCGTGATGGAATTGCGGAAAGCATAGTTCTATCATGCTACACAGCACTGCAGAACTAAGCGAGCGATTCAGTCGACATAACGCCCTGCGCTTCGGGTGAGGTTCATGTCCCTGCATAAATAAGACACGCAGGATGTACACAACGTAGCAAGAAGGTAACGTGGCAAGTTTGTGGTATGCATCACACAAGAATGTTTTTATTCGTTGTTGTTGTTGCGCGTTGTTTATGTTGCGCATTGTTTACGTGCATTTATCGAAGTGTGAACACTGGTTTTTTCATCCATGAGTTGAAGCAGACATGCTCGGTTATCGTTGTGTAACAACGCCTCGGAGACACATCTGCAAGCAGAGCTCATCCGCCGGCAACCGACTGTCACATTGATATCGCTCATAATTCCTTGTTACCCGGACTGGTCAACCATTTGTTTTCACATGCTTCAGACAAACTCGATCACTGACTAGCTGCGGTGACAATCGCACCTGAATGGGAATAGCACCAGATATCGTATCAGGATTCCAAACACCCACATGGGAAACAAGTACACGTTCCAGTTCCACGGCTCCTGTGGTGTGCTCTTAAAACATTTCGTGAAAGAATCGTCCACGATGGCCTTTGCCCCCTCGTTCAAGAATTCCGAGATGTTCAACACCTTGAGGCTGCAAGAAACAGGGAGTGCGGCGGTGTAGTAGTCGTGATTTCAATTTCATGAAGGCGATCAAATCACACATGATCCACTAACACATGACAAAATATGCTTGG